>JAADXY010000269.1:0-30761 GCA_023338065.1 Phytopythium montanum
CACTCACGCCGTCACGGTAGAAGACGATGCGATCCGGCTTGCCCTTGGTCTCGCGGTAGAACTGCTTCATAAGCTCCACCACCATGTCCTTGAGGTTCGTGATCTGCTCCACGCGGTGGCCTTGCGCGCGGATCGACGACGCATGACGGACGAAGTTTGCGTCCATTGAAGCAACCACCGCCGCGATCGACGGTCGCGTCTTGTCCATCGGGCTTGGGTGCGTCACGTCCGCGCCGAAGATGATGGTCCGCGACCCCGACACCTTGGGCAGGCCGCCAGCGATGACCGCGTTCTTGCCGCCCAGCTTCGTGTTCACCTTCATCAAGATGTTGGCGATGTACTGCGGGTTGCATTTGTCAATGTGCTTCGCCAGCATGCACTGCGACACGATCCCCACCTCGCTGTCCGACATGCGCTTCAGCTCACCGTACGCGTGCTGGTCCGACATCGGATTGATCATCCAGACCACTTGCGGAGGCGCACGGAACTGACCGCGAGCAGCCTGCACCGCATCCGTGAACGCAGCACGCACCGAGCCTCGCGGTCCCCTCTTCTCCACAATAGGCGGCAGCTGAGGGGGGCACCGCATGCCCAGCTCGCCCATGTGCCTGATCACGGCCTTGAAGAACTTCTCCACGCTCGCGTGGGACGTCCGGCGCGGGTCGCAGCAGTTGATCACCGCCCACGACGTCAGCTGCGCCGGGTTGACGAACTTCTTGTTGCGCATGTTCCACGCGCCGTCGCGTGGGCTCTCGGTCACGTTGCCGTAGTACTGCATGGCTGGCGGTGGTAACTGGCGACCCTGAGCGACCACCATCTTGGGGTCAACCTCGATTCCGAACGCACGGAACATGGGGTCCGAGTTGAAGCCGGCCTCGCGGAACTTCTGCTCGATCGACCGCTTGCGCTGGTCCGGCGGCGTGCACGTGAACCGGATCATGTTGGCCACCTGCTTGTCCGTCACCTTGCGCGGCACCTTCTGGCCCGCGTGGATGCGGCACACCTCCATCGGCATGTAGTTCTTCTTTTGCTGCGCGCCGACATGGAGACACGGCAGCCCGGGGTACTGCAGCCGCACGTTGTACGTCTTCGCGAAATACTGCGCGACCGACATTCGCTGGCCGTTGTCGTCCTCGAAGAACGTCTTGTCAGCTCCCTCCTTCGACAGACCGTTCACTCGGTAGGCGCGCTTGATGCCCGGACGGTGCGTGATCTCCACCTTGACGCCACGGATCGCCTTGGAGAAGATCGAGTGCTGCGTCCGGTTGAACACCCGCGGGAAGTCGCGAGGTTGCGACAACACCTCGTGCACGTAGTCCAGCACGTCCATGGCCTGCACGAAGGCCGTCGCTGCCAAGTCCAGGTTGACCACGAGCCGGTTCTGCGTGGCGCGGATGCTCTGGAAGTAGCCAAACCAGACGTCGGCGCCTTGGCCAATGGACTTGGCACCCGCGCCGCTGTACAGGTTCCTCCCCACGACCGTGAAGCGCGCCGACGCCGAGTAGCGCATGGCCACGTCGAGCGCCTGCAGCGCGTCGTACGGCGTGTAGTTCAGCCGCCCGGCGAAGAGCTCGTCCAGCTGCTGCATGCGGATGGCGACCGGGTCCGCCTCCTTGACGACAGCCATGAACTCGCGCGGCCGGCCGCCGTCTTCAGGCAGCTTGAGCTCGCCGAAGGACTGCTCCTGGAAGGGCAGGCGCGTCGGCGAGTACAGGTTCTTGCGGCCGTCCGAGACGATCGCGAGCTGCGGGTACAGCGCCTTGAGCTTGGCCATGAGCGCCGTCATGATCTTGAGCGCCAGCGTCTTGGGCGGCCCGTCGTTCGAGAACATGGACCCGCCCTCGCCCATGGCCACGTCGTAGTGGTACACGTCCCCGTCCAGCTTCAAGTTGACCTTGAAGTGGTTCGCGTGCACGTTCACCTTGCGTCCCAGCGTCCCGAAGCCTGGACGGTGAGGAAAGTGCGTGTGCACCATGGGCCGCACCAACGTCGACACGCTCGCCTTCTCCTCCATGTCTTGCGCCAGACCCGCCACATCCGTCGCAGGTCGCGCCGCCGCCGCCGCCGCCGCCGCTGGGGCCACAGCTGGGGCTGGAGGAGGCGCCGCAGCACCCGGTCGAGCCCACTGAACAGGGGCAGAAGGCGTCACTGGCGCCGGCCCTGAGGCTCTACCAGCCGCCGGAGCGCCGCGACCGCCGCGACCACCTCTCGCACCGCGTCCTTGGCCCTGCTGCCGCCCGCCGCCGCCTCGCGCTTGGCCCTGGCGCCCGCCTTGGCGTCCGCCGCGTCCGCTCATGCTTAAGTGTCTTGTTCGTCAACCTCGGCTCTTGACTTGCTTGACTTGCGCCTTGCGGAGAGAAAAGCCGAATGGGGGGAGGGAAAGACCGCAGGGAAGATCCGCATCACGTTCTCAACAATGAAAGTAAACCTTCAGTACTAGATTACATTGCACAAATGATGTTATCGAATCCGACAGTCTAAAATGGATTGACCTTCATCATCGAATACTCTCTGTAAACAGTTGTACCGTTATGCAGTCTAATCCGAGACTGGCGGCGTTGAAGCCCATCCTCCTTGTGACCATCATTCACCATTCCACCTGGGTTTTTCAACCTTTCGTTGGTGAACAATCCTGCTCCATTTGTGTTTTTGCCTCGTGGTGGAGCATCATGGCAACGATCGCGAGCCTCCTGGCGGTCGACGCGGCGGCGCCAGCAACCCAGGCCCACACGCAGGCTCTCACCGTACTAGACGCCTTCCTCTCGCGCGCCTCGAGCGTCCAGACGCGGCGGACAAGCGGCGCGGACGACGCTTTCCGTGCGGATGGACGCGCCGTCTTTCAGCTCTATATGCAGCTGCTGCCATTCCTCCAGCAGATCGCAGACGCGGACGCCAGCCTTCCGCCGGACTCACTAGCTGCGCAGGCGCTGCACGTGACGCGTGTCGTGCCCTTCTGCCAGGTCTTCGGCCCGCGCAACGCCGACGCCGTCCAGCAACTGCTGCGCGCGCTCGTGGACGCCGATCCGGCCTTCCGCTCGTCGCTCGCCGCACTGCGAGGCGTTTGCTGCCAGGTACGTCGCTCGCTCTGCAGCTTGAGGCGTCAACAGCTTGAAGACTCATGTAGTTGCTGGCTATACAGCGCTTCGAGCATCTCCACAGAGCAGTCGCACGCGCCAAGCAGTCAGAAGAAGTCGTTGAGCTCACGCTCAGTCTCTACGAGATGAGTCTCTCGGTACGGCATTGCTCTCCTTGAGGTGGAGATGGTTGTTTGCTCACTCTGGTTTCGCTTTGTCAACCAGCTCTGGGGCGTCGCATCGCCCTCTACGACCGAGCTGCTCTTCCTGGACGGGAAGAACGCGGAGGAGGACCTCGCGGCCCAGGAATCGTCGCTCGCCTTCGCTCTCGTGCGCTGCTACGAGCTCGATCTGCCTCGACTACAGCGTCAGCTCACGACCTTGGACAACAGCCAGCCCGCTGACACGTTGGCCGTCGTCGCTGACACCCGCCGCGTCCTGTTGCAGGTGTTTGGAGCGTATCTCGACCTCCTGATGGAGATGGAGACGACGTCCGACCAGCAAGGAGATTCGAGCGAGACGTTGCTGGCGGTGCTGCACTCGCTTACACACTGTAGCGACAGCGCCGAGCTCGACGGCGGGTCCTTCCTGAGCGACTTGTGGCTCCTCTGCGGCCTCAAGACCAAGGTGGCCGACTACTTTACGCGGCACGAGATGGACGCCGAGCAGCTCGAGTACCTCGAGATGATCGTCGACGGTCTACCGAGGCGACGGATCGTCCCCAAGGAGGAGGCAACGAGTTCAAGCAAGCAGAAGGAGCCAAGACACTTGGAGAGAGAAGAGAAGCAGTCAGCGACGGCCGACAGCACGAGCAACACCGCGGAGTTGGCTGTGCTGGTGGACCAGGTGAAGGACTTCTTCCCTGATCTCGGCGATGGCTTCATCGAACTGTGTCTGCTCTCTTCCAAGCGGCAAGTGGAGGTCGTGATCAACTTCCTGCTCGAGAGCAACCCTCCTCCAGACCTTCTCGACGTCCCGCAGTCGCTTTCCAAGTCGGACGCCGAGTTCGAACGCATTAAGACCCGCATGACTGGGACTGCGCCTCCAGCTAGCAGCAAGCTGGACCCGAGCCAGGTGTGGGTGGGCAAGAAGCCAATGGAGAAGGAGTACGACCCGCAGATCGGCAAGAAGGACCAGCAGCTGGCCGACAAGATGAAGCAGATCGTGGCGCAATACGAGGACGAAGACAAGGACGAGCTCGTCGTGGCCGGTGGTGTCTTGCCTGGTGTGATCACGGTCGACGAGTACGACGACGACTACAACGACGAGTTCGAGGACTACCAGCCGTTCAGTGTGCATGACGGTGGCCAGCTAGACGACCAAGAGGCGATCCGAGATCTCAACCGCCGTATCCGAGCCAAGGAGGAGGAGGACGCGTTCTGGGAGAGCATGAAGAATCCTAACCACCGCATTCTCCCCGATGACGAAGACGAAGACGGTGACGGGGAGGAGAAGGCGGGTGACAAGCGGCAACAGAGCGGAGCGGCTGGTGATGCCAAGCCGCAGGGTCCGCGACCGAATGGACCACCGAAGAAGGCTGGAGACAAGAAGAAGGGCGGAGGCAAGGCGGCAGCGGACGACAAGCAGGAGAAGGAGGCGCCGACACCGCAGCAGCAGCAGCGCGCGCGCGCGAGGAGCAACAAGAACAAGGCCAAGGTGGCGAATCACCACCGGAAGGAGCGCGCGCTCAAGAAGATGGGCTAGACGACGTGCTCACAGGAAGTAGCTAGCAGCTTGCGGAGAGTGCCCGACAATCGATGGCGTTGGAGCGAGCGATTCCCCTTGGTGCGTCTCAGAACGTGATGCGTCGCAGTCGTTGGGCGAGCTTGGCGCTCTTGCGCATGCGTCGGCGGGCCGCCCGCTCGGTTGCCTGTGGCTGCATCAGGTCGGGGCTGAGGTAGATGTTGGGCATGGTCAAGTGGATGTGCTGCGCCGGCAACTCGGGCAGCATTGGACGCGTCGGACTGGTCGGCGTCGGGTTCTTGGACTGCAACCCGCCAGCCTTCCGTCTCGGATTGTTGCTGCTCGTCTCGGACTTGATGGACGCACTGCGCTGGAGCTGCCGCTTTACGGTCGACCGACTGGATCGCGATCCTGCTGTCGACGCCTTGTCTTCCTCGTTGTTCTCGTCCAAATTACTGTCAGCGTCGTCATCGTCATCGTCGTCACTGTCGACGGTACCCTCGCGATCCTTAGCTCTCGGTCCCAGTTGAGGGCGACGCACTGAGCGGTACGGCGCGTCACTGCGAGTAGTAAGCGGCATCTCGTTCGCGCTACTGGAGCTGTTGTCACCGTCCGCTCCATCATCTGATCGCTTGGCTTGAGATCTCACGCCACTGAACTGCAGCTGGGCTATCGGAGGCGTGAGCATCTTGGACCCGTCCGACGAGATGGACATTGGCAGGATCGAGTCCTGTCGCCGTCGCGACTGCTTCGCATCAGCGCGAGTCGGTGTCGGTGGTACGTCGCCGCTCACGAGCTCGTCGTTCTTCTGAGACTTCCTCCTGACCAGCGGTACTCGTGGCGGCTTTGAAGCTGATGAAGCCGACGGAGTCGCTGAAGTTGGGGCCGCCGACAACGTCGATGAAGTCGAAGCCGACGAAGACATCGCTGTCGCCACAACATTCACGAACTCGGAGACCATGGGGTCTTCTTCAGTCGCCGCGAACGAGCGGATGCGGTCGAGCTCTTGGAAGACCGTCACCCATTTCGACCGCTCGTTGTCGTAGATGGTCATGGTCACGCGCTTGAAGAGCTTGGTCAGGAACGAAGAGTACTCGTCGCTGCCGATGCCGACCGTCCAGATGTCCGCCTATCAATCACAAAACAATCGTCAAGCGCATGGTGAGTTGTCGTTGCTAGTAGACTTGCATCGATGCGAGAATTCGAGACGCACCACTTCAAAGAGCGCGCGGTTGAACATCTCCTTGGTCATGACGGTGGCCGGGTCGCTGCCGACGTCCTTGTTCCAGTCCTTCTCGACGACTCGCTTGGCCTCCGCGACCGAGAACTGGGAGGCCATCACACCCGAAACCACGTTAACACCACCAAAAGTGATGGCGAAGCACGGCAACGACGCATAGCCTCACCTCACTAGGAGCCGCTAGCGCCTTGTATAGCTTGACGAACACGTCGACGTAGTCTGGCTGCTCGATCTGGGCCGCACCTTGCCTCACGACAGGGAACGTCTCCCAGAAGCGGCCGATAGCGCCAGCCACCTGCCGGTCGTACAGCAATTGCCGGCGCTTGCGCATGTTCTCCTCCGAGTACAGCTCCTGGTCGCCCTGCTTGCGGTAGGACGTGGCGACTCCAGACGCCGCCGCGTCGTCCTTCTCGAACGAGAAGAGCAAGTGCTGGCTCTGCTTGCTCTGGCACATGACGTTCGTCTTGACCTTGGTCAGGTGCGGCACGAAGAACGGCACGCCGCTCTCCACGGCCTTGTCCTCCCGCCCGCGGTCGTGCCGCAGCGACGTCAAGTACGCGTTCGCGCTCGCCATGCCCGTCTCCTCGCCCGATCAATCCGGTTCTGGACTCGATCTTCGCCTCCTTCACAGCCCCATCGAGCTATTTTCGGCGTGGAAGTCGAGCAGGAGACAAGCGGAAGACGTGCCGGATATAGCTGCGCGTTGCTGCTCTTCCCAGCGACTTTCAGGGCTGAGAGATCTCGCAAACTCTGCCCCAAGACGCCCCACATGCTCCCAGCGAGCCTCCCACGTGGCCTGACGTAGCCCGGCGGCCCTCGACACGCGCCAAGCACCGGATTCAGCCGCGGGAAGCCTCCATCGCCGCCCACTTGCCACTTGTCGACTTGTCGAGTCACTCGCTTCAACTTGCGTCCGAGTTGGTCCAAAAAAGGGTCCTTCATCTTTCCATTTGTAACCTTTCGACTGTCCCGACTACCCCCAATTCTGGTATTTCCCTTTGCATGATGTGTCATCAAGAATGATGGTCATATCCACCGCAGAAAGGGGGAAAGTCAGTCGGCAATATCCTCCGAGAAGAGCACGCCCGATAACCTCTAGACGATCATGACCAGGGCGTTCCCGACGGCGGCGCTGCTGCCCAAGGAGGAGACGCTGGCCGCGCAGTTCCTGCAGCGCTTCCCCGAGTTCGACGGCCGCGACGCGGTGGTCGCCATCCTGGACACGGGCGTCGATCCTGGCGCGAGCGGGCTTCAAACGACGCCCGACGGTCGCCCCAAGATCGTCGACATCGTGGACGCGACAGGCGCCGGAGACGTCGACACGACCACAATCGTGGAGGCCACGGACGGTAAGATCTCGGTCGCTGCCAGACAACTCACGCTCAACCCGTCATGGACGCCGAGTGCGGACGGGAAGTACCACGTGGGTTCGGTCGTGGCGTTCGACATCTTCCCCCTGCAGCTCGTCACCCGCCTCAAGAAGGAGCGCAAGGACAAGTTCGACATTGACCAGCGCGCCGCCGTCAACGACGTGCAAGAGAAGCTGGCGGCCTGGACCCGCGACAACGCCGCCACCACGACCGACCAGGCGCTGCTACGTGTCAAGAAGGACCTGCAGGCGCAGCTGGCGGTGCTCGAGGACCTGGCCAAGAACTACGAGGACCCCGGCCCGATCTACGACTGCGTCGTGTTCTTCGACGGGACGAACTGGCGTGCGGCGGTGGACACGGCCGAGACGGGTGACTTCACGGGCGTTCCGGCGCTGACCAACTACCGGGACGAGCGCCAGTACGCCACGTTCTCGAAGGAGTCGCAGCTCAACTACGTGCTCAACATTTACGAGGATGGCAACACGCTGAGCATCGTCAGCGACGTCGGCGCCCATGGCACGCACGTTGCTGGGATTGTCGCCGCGTACCATCCGGAGCAGCCCGAGTGCAACGGTGTCGCGCCTGGCGCACAGATTGTTGCTGTGAAGATTGGCGATGCTCGACTCGGCAGTATGGAGACGACGCCGGCGTTGAGCCGAGCTATTCTGGCGGTCACCCAGGCGAAGGTGGACGTCGTCAACATGAGCTATGGCGAGTACGCGTCGGAGCACAACTACGGACGCATCATTGAGCTCAGCAACGAGCTCGTGAACGAGCACAACATCACGTTCGTCGTCAGCGCGGGCAACAACGGCCCGGCACTCGGCACGGTCGGCGCGCCTGGAGGAACGACGTCCAGCATCCTCTCGGTCGGCGCGTACGTCTCGCCTACGATGATTGAAGCCGAGTACAGCCTGCGGGAGAACGACCTCAGCGGCATCGCGTACACGTGGTCCTCGCGCGGGCCGACGTTTGACGGCGACATCGGCGTCAACATATGTGCGCCGGGTGCTGCGATCACTTGCGTCCCCAACTGGACGCTGAACAAGAAGCAGCTCATGAATGGAACGTCCATGTCGTCGCCGAACTGCGCGGGCAACATCGCGCTGCTGGTGAGCGGACTGAAGGCGAGCAAGATCGAGTACACGCCGTACTCCATTCGACGCGCGTTGGAGAAGACCGCGGCGAAGATCCCGAATGTTGAAGCCTTCGCGCAGGGAAAGGGACTCATCCAAGTGCTCCCGGCGTTCGAGTTCCTCCATTCGAGTGGCAACTCGTTCGATGGATCGCGTAAGTTCCCGCTCTACTACGACATCAAGACATCTTCAGGCAATGGCAACGCTCGCGGCATCTTCCTTCGCGATGCTGCGGACTTTGAGCACGAGAACTCCGAGGTGACCGTCTCGGTCACCCCAGTTTTCCATAAGAAGGCGGACGAGGTTGACAAAGTGCAGTTCGAGCGCCATCTGCGACTCGTCCCGTCCGCGCGCTGGATCGATGTGGGCCGCAGCTTGGCGCTCATGACTGCAGGCAGAGGCTTCAAGGTGTTCGTGCAGACCAAGCATCTGCCGGCCGGTGAGAGCTACGGCGAGATCCTGGGGTACGACACGACCGACGAAAGCCGTGGACCGCTGTTCACGATCCCAGTGACAGTGATCAAGCCCGAGGCACTTGGATCGGTGGTGCAGTACAAGAAGACCTTCCAGCCTGGCACGATTTCCCGCAAGTTTGTCACGCCTCCAGTTGGCACGACGTGGACGGACATCATCTTCTCGCGGTCGCCTGCTGGAAGTGACGCCGACCATGAGACCGAGTCGAACGCATCCGGGAAGCTCTTCATGTTCGACGCAATCCAGTTCCAGCCGTTCGTGCGTCAGAGCAACTCGTCCACCACTCGGCGTTTCTACCTGCGTCCGGGTGAGGAAGTCTCGTACAGCTTTGATCTGCTGGGAGGCTTGACGACCGAATTCTGCCTGGCGCAATTCTGGAGCGAGCTGGGCGACTCGAACGTCCAGATCGAGATCCGCTTCCACGGTATCGTACCCGACCAAGCGAACATCCAGATCGCCGGCGGTGAAGAGTCCCACAAGGTCCTCGTGTCGAGTCTGATGCAGAACGAGGTGCTAACGCCCGAGGTGAGCTTCAACAAGTACGTGCAGCGGATCCGCCCCAAGTCGGCGGAGATTTCTCCTCTGAGCAGCAGCCGCGACCAGTTCGCGGACAAGCGCCAGGTGTACCAGCTTGTGCTGACGTACCCCGTTACGAAGAAGGAAGCTGGCAAGGTGGTGCCGTGCTTCCCGCTTCTCAACGGCCGCTTGTACGAGTCCCCGTTCGAGGCGCAGATGTCGATGATCTTCGATGAGAAGAAGCAGTTCATCGGAGCCTCGGACGCGCTGGGCGAGTCGATCTCGCTGAAGAAGGGGACGTTCACCGTCCGCACTCAAGTGCGCCACGAGGACGTCTCGAAGCTGGAGCGTCTTAAGAACATGGTACTGCTCCTGGAGCACGACATCAAGGAGGTCACTGCCACTGTGTACGGCCACCAAGACGACGCCGCGCTTGGCGGCAAGAAGGTCGACAAGAAGAAGTTGTTCACGAACAAGTACGTCCCGCTCTTCATCGGCGAGCCTGCGTTCGACAAGCTTCCATCGGGAGCATCACCCGGAGATCTGATCAAGGGAAAGATCCACTTTGGTGCCAAGAACAGCGCGATCAAGGGGTAAGCTGCTGGTCAAACGGACTGCTTGCACTGTGGTGCGAGCGACTGACAAATGCCTGTGTTATTGATGTATCGCAGGAGTGGACGGCGTCCGGGAGGCTTTGAGATCGCGTACGTGATCCCACCAGCGCCGACGCCACAGAAGGACCCGGAGCCGGAAGAGCCCAAGGACGAGCGCGACGAGGATGAGCTCTCCAAGGAGGCGGTTCGTGACTTGTTGCTTGCGCGCACGACCAAGCTGATCGGCAAGAAGGAGTTCACTCCGACGTGGGAGCGACTGGCCAAGGACTACCCGAGTCACCTGCCTGTCCTGCAGGCTAGACTCCATCACGTCGATGCGGAGGCTGATCGCCTCTCCTCACTATCGGAAGTCGTCGCTGCGGCGGACTCTGTGCTCGCGCTGATTGACGAAGACCAGCTGGCGATCTACTTCGGGACGCGGCAGGTGCCGGGTGACGAGCCGGCTGTGCAGAAGAAGGTGCAGAAGGAGAAGGAGCAGCAGAAGAGCGTCCTGATCGACGCGCTGGCGCGGATGGCGCGCGCGCTGGGTGACGACAAGCAGTGGGAGCAGTTCCTGCAGGCGTACGCCGCGCTCCAGAAGTGGGCGGACGTCGAGACGACTCCGTTCGTACACGTGGCGCTGCTGCACGACCGCCACTACAACACGCTCGGTCTGTCGCTCCAGCGACTGCGCAAGCTCCAGGACGCCGACAAGGCCGAGAAAGACAAGGTGATGACGGACGACAAGCTCGCGCAGTTGATCGCCTCCACGCTGGCGGAGCTCGAGTGGCCGCACTGGGCCAAGCACGAGGCACAGTGGACGCGCCGCCGCTCCCCGGCCAGCTACCGTCGCTTCTAGACGATTGAGGATGCGAGTGCGGACGTGGAAGAAGACTCTGAAAGGTATGAATGCCAAACGATGTGTTGTATGTCTTGACTCGAGTTGTGCAGATAGGGTCAACTCCACAGGCCTAGCGTCCTCGCTCGCCGCTGGATCTCCTCGACGGTCGTTGACTCACTTGGCGCCGCGTTGTACAGTCGCGCGGCGATGGCAGCGGCTGCGATCGCCGCTCTCGCCTCTCGTTCTCGCCCCAGCACAGCATCGGCACCGTCGTCAGCTCCCGAGCCACTCACATGTGGCTGCTCGTCTTCAGCTTGCAGCTGGTTCTGCTCTCCACCTGCGCTACAAGTGGACCAAGCGGACTTACTCGGCGTCACGGACGCAACCAACCCAGTCTGCAGTGAAGCACGCTTCGGAGCGTCCGCATTGTTGATGCCGCTGATCGGATTCGCACTGCGCTGGCTGATCGGCAGACTCGGCAATGAACCAGACACCGCTAGCAACTTGCGAGCGCGCGCGGTCTGCGCGTTGTCCCGGAGCTTCTTGGTGGCCACAACGGCCTGCGTCTTCCTGCCCACCACCCGGGCAAGCGACGACGAAGAGCTCAACGACGGCGGTGGAGACTCGGCAGCATTATGGACCCGCGGTCTCATCGACGGACTCTCGTCCCTCGCGCTCGTCGTCGCGTCCTCGTCGATCGTCGGCGTCGCGTTCTGCTCCGCGACGATCCGGGCCGGCTGCTGCAAATCATCTTCGTCTTGGTTACCACTAAGCTGACCCCGGCGCTTGCCTCCATTGGCCGGACTGGTCTCCTCATCAGCTGCCACGTCGGTGCTGTCGCTGATGCTGATGGCGAGCAAGCTCTCGGACGGATCGACCTTCGCGAACACTTTGATCTGCGGCATGACCGGCAGTCCGTTGGCGTCTTCACTGCTGTCGGGTTGAGGAGTTCCTGGTCGTGGATCCACTTGGCTATCCGATGCTCGACGAACACGAGCGCTCCCAGTCGGCCGCTCATCTCCAGCATCTCCATCCGCTGCGACGACAAATTCAGCGACCGAGAACGCGGGCAGTCGAGGCGGCGGGGGAGCGCTCGGAGCAAGCTCGGACTCGAGCTTGCGCTCGTGCAGCGCATGCAACGAGTCGACAGGAGCCTCCGGCTCCCAGTCAGGCAGGAGTGAAGCGAACAACTTGTGCCGCTCTCCGCAGACAAACGGTGGACGACACGGCGAGGCTGTGCTTGGTGGCAGTGACACTGAAGCGGCTGGTTGACCTGGTGGCTGCTGCTTGTCACTTGCTGGCAGTGAAGACCCGCCACTGCCTGAAGCATTCGCTGCGGTCGAACTACCAAGGGAGAGCGTGAGCAGCGCGGCGATGGCACCAGCTTCGACCGTCGGCGACGGACCCGACAGGTTGGACAGCGCGATGGTGCAGAACTCGCGCACAGAGTCCGAGTCGAGTTTGCCGAGCGCGATGAGTGCGGGGACTGCTCCTTCAGCGACCATCACCGGAGCAGTACTGTCAACTGATGTGTTGTTACGAGCTGGCTGTATGACCGTGAGGTTGCAGAGCGCGCCGGCACAGCACTGAAGTGTGTTCAGGCTCGACCTGTCGGCTGCGCGAGTTGTCTCGGCCACCAGCAACTTGGTCACTCCGAGCTGGACAAGCATGCTGCGGTGTTCGAAGACGCTGGAGAGAGCCCATAGGCACGCACAACATCGCCAGCGGGTCTCGGGGCGTTGCTCTGCTCTCATCAAGCGCGCGATGCTTCCCACAACCGACGCAACGACCAACACTGGAGCTCCAACCTTGCTGCTTGTCGTCAACCGAGTGGGTGACGCGCTTGTCGATGCCAGTGAACCAAACACGATGCTACAGAGCGCATCGGCACAGTCGAGACACGACTCGACGTCGTCATTGGCATCCACCAGCTCGGTCAAAGCGCAGAACAGCTCGACTACCTGCTGGGTAGCCTCACGAGCCGCCGACGACGATCGAGGTGCAGCGAACCCTGCAGTTTGGCTCAAGTGGCGGAACAGAATGCACGCCAACGCGACGAAGTCGGGGTCCGAAGCGCACGCCACCGGGACACAAGACGCGCCTGTATCGACTGGTGCTGCACTGCGAAGCTGCTGTACTCCAGTGACCAAGATCCCGTGAAGAGAAGCGATGATGCCTTCATCGAGCATCTTGTCGAGCAGTTCGGCACGACTGGCAAGGCAGCACAGCGTCAACACGCACGTCTTGATCGTCGACGGCGGGTAGTACGCAGGGAACCGCGGCGAAGGCGACGACACGGCAAGGAGTAGCCGGACCAATGCGATCGTGGTCCCCGCCGTCGCAACCTTCTCCCGAGTCTGATCGTGCCAGCTCATGACACACAGCGTCGACGTCGACACATCGGCGCACTTTGCGTCACGACAGTCAGCTCTCGGTGTATGTGGCTCGAGGAACCGCACAAGCGTCAAGAGACTGGTGGGAGCTGCAGCTAGAGTTGGCCGCGTCTCACTGTGTCTTGCCAGTGTGAACATGGCCGTCGCGAGGGTGAGAGTGCGGCAGTTGGCGGCGTGGATCCCACCAGCGGATTCTTCATGCTCAAGCATCGCAAGTTGATCCACCGCCACCTTGTTGAGCGCGTCGACGAGGCCGACTTGGACGCTGAGCACCCGCGAGTTGTCGAAGAAGACAAGCTCCCGGATCAAGGCTTCATGCAGCACAGCCAATCTGTTGGTCACCTCCTTCTGCTCCGCCGAAGACTCTCCTTCACCACCACTTCCGGTCAAGCACATGAGCTCGAACAGCGACTGAAGCGCTCGACGCTCCGAACACAGAGCGTTCCGACCGACGGGATGGCGAAGCAGCTTGCCGAACAGCATCGACACTAGCTCGGGCGGAGCCATGGTCGCGAACTCCGGTAAAACTTTGATGATGCCTTCCTGCGCCACCATGCCCTTGATCGTCTCGGCGTTCAGCAAGTTCAGCAGCGCGCGCAGACACGTGTCTTTGGTGTCCGAGCTGACCGCGCGGACCATGGCGATCATGAGCAGTGCGCGGACTGCTCCTTGACGCGTCAAAGTCTCTTCTCCGCCGGGGATACACGACAAGTTGCACAGCACTGCGGCACAGTCACGCTGCGAGTCTTCGCTGTATGAATTGCTCAGTCGGGAGAGCAGTGCGACAGCTCCAGCAGTCACGAGCACCGGACGAACGGAAGGCTCAGCCGATAAGTTGGCGAGCGTCACTGCACAGCAGCGAGAGATGACCGGGTCGCGCTCTTTGACGGACGCGAGAGATGCGAGGACTGAGACGGTTCCTGTCTGAAGCAGCGCGGCGCCACAGCTTGCGTGGCACGAGATACTCGCGAGCACTTGGCAGCCTGACGCCTTGGTCTCGATGTCTTTGGACTCGACACACGTCGAGAGGACCGTTGAGAGAGCGCTGGCGGTGGATTCGTCGTCACTAGCAACCACGAGCTGCGCACAAGCTTCGTCGCGGCACAGGAGACTCAAGCAAGCGCAGCAGAAACGCTCGATGGCGACATGTCCGCGCTCCCGGGCCAGCATGCGAGCCACACAAGCGACCACGTCGGGCGTACAGACGGTCGGAGCCGTCCGAGGGTCAGCCGCCAAGCTCGCAAGCGCTGCAGTGCACCTCGCCCGCACTTCAATGCGCAGTTGTTGATGCTGAGCGGTCTGGATTGAGCTTGGCTCGCCGTCAGTATCGCTCTCAGTGAATGCTCCGCTTAGGAACAGCAGTGCAGGGACGACACCAGCGTCCAGCACTGCTACTCGAGTCGTCGAGCGGTCACAGAGTCCGTGAAGTGCTCGAGCGAACAACCGACGCGTGATGAGCGACTGTGGGGTCATCACGGCCATGGCCGGCGCGCTGCTAAGTGTGATCAGCTCGGCGACCGCGCCGGTCTTGAGGATCTCGGTCGCCGCTTGCTGCACACTGAGCAAGTTACACAGCGCCAGTGTGCACATTTTGCGGGCTTCCGGGGTCGTGACGCGTCGAGAGATGGACGATAGCAACGCCACGGCATCGCGCTCCACCAGCTTGACGCGAGCTTCTTCCCGACACGAGACGTTGTACAAAGTGTGAGCACACACGGTCAGCAACGCGTCACTGCTTGGCGTGGTCTGCTCTCCACGTGCGAGCTCGTTGACCAACAGCAGCAGACCTTCCGAGACCATACGAAGTGCGAGTTCAGCCTCTTTGCTCAAGTGCCACAAGGCTCCAGCAATGAGCAACTTGGTCGGCGGAGACCCCGCCGCGCCGCCTGTGAGTGCGACCAGCGCGCCAAGAGCCCCCTTCGCGAGCAAATCACCTCGACAGGCACGTAAACTCGCGAGGTGGAGCATCACACGGGCCAACAACTCCTGGACAAGCGGCGCGCCAGGCTGTAGAAGCGATCCGATGGTGCCGACGACGCCTTCTTCCAGCAGTCGGAGCCGCAACCGCTTGATCAACGACAGGTTACAGAGTGCTCGAGCGGTGGTCAACGTGGCGTCCTGGGTCTCATCGACAGCTCTTGACGCTCCAACTCGCTGTCCGTTGGCTGGGGGTGGAGTCGCTGGAGGAGGAGAAGCAGCGAACGATACGAACACCTTGAGTACGTTCTCGATCTTCGGGTACGACACCGACACGCACGTGAGGTTGAAGAGCGCGCCGCGACAGATGCGAGCGACTTTCGGATGCTCGTTGATCAGCAACGCCAGCGCTCCGACCGCTCCATGAGCCACCAGCACTTCTTCGACGCCCTCCACGCCACACAAGTTGCACAGCGCGATGGCACACGCAGTTCGCAGCGTCCGGTCGTCACTGGCGTCCACAAGCGCCGCCAATGTCTGCACGGCGCCTTGAGCGATCATCGGAGCGCGTAGTTCAACCAAGTGCGACAGGTTCATGAGCGTCGTGACGCAGTGCAGCCGCGTGACGCGGTCGTCGTCCTCTCCGTGGCAGTGCGACAACTGGATCAGCGCCTCGACCACGTTCTCCTGCACCATGAGCCGCGCGTTGTCCGGGTTGGCGCTCCAGTTGCTCAGCGTCAGTGCACACCGCTGGCGTCTTCTTCGCTGTTGTCTTTGCTCCGGATCCATCCAGCTCAAGTCTTCTTCATGCTCACTGACCAAGTCACCGCTCTCCTCCTCCAGCACTTGCTGCGTCGCTCCATCGTGCTCCACGGACCCGGCTCCAGCGTCATTCCCTTCGTCTTGACCCGCTCCATCAGATACTGAAGCGCCACCAAGAGAAGCGCTGTGTCGACCACCCATTCGACCACCAGAAGCCGCCATCAGAGCGTCGGACAGCGCTTCTTTGATGTTTCCCCGTCCATGTGGAGCTGCTACTTCGTTCCAGCTACCGAAGTGACCGCTGGGACCGAACGTGGCCTGATAGCTCCGCTTCATGCGGGACATGTACAGCATCCCGTCCACGTAGTCGCCTCTTGTGCCGAACATGTCGCCAACGTACGGCCGGAAGGCGTGGCCAGCGGTGCTCAAGTCGGTTGCCAGTCGCTTTCGAGCGTTCTTCCGCGGTGGGAGCAGCTGCGGGATCGTGATGAGTGACGGAGCTGGGAGTGAAGGTGTCGACGCTGAAGCTGAAGCTGCCAGCGCTGACCCTCCAGCTCTAGCGGTCGAGCGTTGATGATGCACAGTCGGCGACGAGGCAGTGCCAACTCGCGTCGTACCAGTGGCGATACTTGGAGATGCCTGACTTGTGGTGGACGTTGGAGCGCCACGGTCCGCGTACTCGTGAGAGAACTCGTTGCAGTCAAAGATGGCGGCGACCGAGAGGTGGGAGGCTCCAGCTCGAGCTCCAGTCGTGGAAGGAGACGCGCTCTCTTCGACGAGCTTGCGGAACAGCATGTCTCGCGTCGCGAAGATGGAGATCGTCTTCTTCCGGTGCGGTATGACCGAGGTGGAGGCGTTGGACGGCCGTCGACCGCCAGCACCAGCCACTGACGAAGCAGTCGCCTCGACTGTGGCGGTGCCAGCATGAGAGCTATTGCGGGTGCGTTGAGTCGCGTGGAGCCGGACTGCGGACGTCGTCAAGCCGGTTGACACGCGGGTCTTCTCGTAGCTCCAGAGCGCCGACAGGTCCATCACCACGTCGAACCCGCACTCGCACTTCAGCACTAGAGACCTCAAGACTTGCAAGATGAGCCCGTCAGAGTCACAAGGGGAGGTCAACCGATTCTAATTTCGGACGTTGGAAGACGGGAAACGAACCACGTGGAGACAGAATTAGCAACAAGCGGTGCTTGTGTTGTTGCTGAATGAGGATGTCGGTCACTGCGTGACTGTGTCCTAGTCCAAGTGATCGATCACATTGGGGCGAAGATATGGTCGCTTGACGCGCCGAACTTGCCGTCAAAGATGGCCTCGGTCGGCGGAAGGCGGGCCGTCTCACGCGGTTCCTTCCCGTCCATCGGGTACCCAAGACACGTGATGACTGGGATGGCGTAGCGGTCTGGAATGTCGAGGATCTCGCGCACTTTGGCCTCCATGAAGCCCTCCATCGGGCACGTCGCGAGTCCGTACGCTTGCGCAGCAAACAGGAGCGTTGCAGCGGCGTAAGTGGCTTGCTTGTAGGCCCAGGCGATCGTCGGAGCGCTCAGTGGAGACTTGGAGGCGTCGTCCAGTCCGTGGTGGGATACGAACCGCACATCTCGAGGCATGTTGACGATCTTGTTGGGAGGGACGCCATGCTCGGACTGGAGGGATTGGATACGCTCCACACCTAGTCCAGGCTCTGATCGAGACGTGTAGGTAAGGTGTTAGGCTCGAGTCGAGTTAGATAGTCGATCGTGTGATGACTTACGGGTGTCGGCGGCGGTGATGATGACGACTGGCGCCTGCTTGACCTTGTCGGCGTTGGAGTGCAGCATGGCGGTGGCCAGGAGCTCGCGGTCTTGTTGCTTGTGGACCACGACGGTCACGTACGACTGCATGTTCATGGACGACGGGGCTCGCTAGTATAGCAATCAACACCGTCAGTCACCCAGAAAGTTGGATATGAGGGCGTCAATGGCGTTGAGGAGGTACCTGCATGAGCCGGAGGACCTCAGCGAGGATGTCGTTGGGCACTGGGGTGGATGCGAACGCCCTGACCGACCGGCGGTTGCGGATGATGTCTCCAAGAACCATGGCTAGTGTCTTGATCTTGTTGGTGGTGATGGAGAGGGGAGGTCGCTTGGAGGGAGGAAGTTGGGGAATGAGCTCACTTTGGCGGCCAACCGCATAGGTTAGAGCGTCCAGGCGACTACAAGAGGGTCACTGAGGGGTCGACAGAGCGCAATCCAACCCCCAACTCTTCATATTGCGCCGCCACTATGTGATCAGTGAGTGATTCAACCGGAAGGTGGTGTGGATTCACATGGACGGACACGATGAACACGCGCAATACACGGCCCACCTGCTCAGTATTACGCCGTCCTCCACCCTGACAAGAGCCGCGTACTCTCTTGTCTCTAGTATGCCACGGACGACCTACTTCTCCGAGAAGAGTCCGTCGCTAGACGCTCCGAACTTGCCGTCAAAGACGACTTCTGTCGGCGGTAGTCTCGGCGTCTCGTGCCCTACAACCCCTTCCTTGGGGTATCCGACCGCCACGATGACTGGGACGGCGTATCTCTCCGGGATCTCGAGCTCCTTCCGCACTAGAGCCTCATCAAAGCCCTCCATTGGACAGGAGCCGAGTCCGAGCTCTTCACACGCGAACAGCAGCGTGGCCGCCGCAAAAGTCGCCTGCTTGAAGGCCCAGGCGATCGTTGGCGCACTCAGCGGCGCGTCTTCGTCTTTGCACAGTCCGTGGCGGGAGAACAGCCGGACGTCGCGCGGCATGTTGACGACTTTGGCCGCAGGGACGCCGTGCTCGCGCTTGAGTTGCTGGACGCGCTCCACATTCCTGCCAGGCTCTGCATTGACGAGGTGAGTGACGGAAAAGCATACAAAGACCAAGAGAGAGAGATGGAGGCGGACGGACCAGTGTCGGCTGCGAAGACGATGACGACTGGAGCGTCCTTGACCTTCTGGCCGTTGGCGTGGAGCATGGATCCGGCTAGACGGTCGCGGTCTTCCTGGCTGCGGACCACGACTGTCACGTACGGCTGCATGTTGTACGCGGACGGCGCTCGCTTTGGATAGCCGAGAAGCAGCATTAGCCTCCAGGTGCATACAAACTCCAAGACAATAGAGAGGTGTAGACGCACCTGCATGCGGCGGAGGAGCTCCGCGAGGGTCTCATCGGGTACTGGAGTGGCTGCGAACGCCTTGGTGGACCGGCGGGAGCGCACGACGTCCTTCATCACGGCGGTAGTTGGCGTCCAAGTGAGGAATGGCGCGCTGGAAGGAGACGAAGGAAGCGCAGAGACGCATGTTTCTAGCCCGGAGCGGGTTCAGGTTCACCATCGACGTGGAGCGTCATACTCGTGTTGTTATAAGCGTCGAGATGACGCGGCCACTTGACTCCTTGGCGACTCGACCACCTCAGAGGGAAGACGTGAAGCTGATGTTGGTCAATAACAGTGCTACGGCGTCTTGGTAGTCGCCATGAGGAGCCCGAGGTGTCCATTCCCATGAGCATGCACCAGCGGAACGTCGAAAACCGTTCACAAGAACCTTCCGTCGCTATAGTCCAGTAAAAGCAATTCATATTGATTCATAACACACACATTGCACTATTTAATACGGATCAAACACTGGCCGTCAAACGCCTTGTGCCTTCCGACTCGAGGATTGGCTAAAACTCCCAACAACACCATCTGATTGGCCAAAACCCCGCCCCATCCCCATGGCTGGCGGTTGTTTGCGCGTCAGTCGCACTTCCGATTCCGCCGGCTCCCACACACCCGCCAGTCAACTCCTCGGACGTCGCTTCAGCCCCATACATTTCCCCATATAAAACTCCAGCGGACTAAAAATGGTGCTGATCTCCGCTCCGCTGGGCGAGTCCCTGCCGCCGCGCGACGTGCACGCCATCAGCGTGTCCATGCCCGAGTGGGAGCACGTCGTGGGCTACGAGGAGAACGACCCGGCGGTCGTGAACCTCATGGCGTGCGGCTACCCTCGCTTCTTCCGCCACCCGCTGGTCTGCGAGCTCGAAGCGTTCCTGCTAGCCGAGTACCTGGCGCCAGAAGACGGTGACCGCACGGCCTGGGCGGTCGTCGTGGCCCCCGCCGAGGCGCCAGCCACGCGACTGCAGCGCTTCCTGCTCGACAGCAACCCAGACGCCGTATCTCCAGCTCAAGTCACGGTACACCACGTAGAGCAGCTCGTGTTCGCTGTGCGCTTCCCTTCCGCGGTCTTCACGACCGCCAAGCAGTTCTGGCAGCACTCGGGCGAGATCGTGTCGTCCCGTCAAGCGCATCAGCTGCTGGACGTGTTGAAGGCCAAGAAAGCGGACAAGACGGCGGTCTACAAGCCCTGTCAAGTCCGTGGGACGACCGCGCATGCCGAGCTACGTACACGAGTCGCAGCGCAGTACTTTGACGCTGAAGAGGATGTCGAGACAGCGAGGAAGGGCGTGGCGCTGTACCCTACGGGTATGGCCGCCATCTTCGCGGCGGTGAGGTTGCTGAACCAGTTCCGAGGGCAGGAGAGCAAGAGCATCCTCGTGGGGTTCCCGTACGTCGACACGCTCAAGATCCTACAGCGACCCGAGTGGTGTCCCAAGGGCGTCTACTTCTTCCCGACGATGGCCGATGAAGACATGAAGGCGATCGAGGAGATCGTCCAGCGGGAACCGATCCTTGGCATCTTCACCGAGTTCCCCAGCAACCCGCTACTATCAACGGCCGACCTGCGACGACTAGCCAAGCTGGCGCACGACAATGGCACGGCGCTGGTCGTGGACGACACGGTCGGGTCCTACAACGTCAACACAATGAAGAACAAGACGGCGGACGTGGTCGTCACGAGTCTGTCCAAGATCTTCTGCGGCGCCGGCAACGCCATGGGCGGCAGTCTGGTCTTAAACCCAGAGAGCCACATGTACGACAAGCTGGTCACTGCGCTATCCCCTGACACAGACTCGTTCATCTTCGAGGACGACGCCAAGGCGCTGCTCGAGTCGTCCAAGGACCTGAGGCAGCGCGTGGCCAAGACGAACGCGAACGCCTCGGCCATCGCCCAGCGTCTCAAAGCGCACCCGATGGTCAAGGAGATCTACTACACGCAGTTCGGCCAGGCTAACGAGCTGTACGACCCGTTCCTAATCGAGTCCAAGCTCGAGCACGGACTGCCTCGCTACGGTCCGCTGCTCTCCATCCTGCTGCACGGCGGCTTCCCGGCCGCCAAGACCTTCTACGACTCGGTGAACGTGGCCAAGGGCCCGAGTCTAGGCACCAGCTTCACGCTCACGTGTCCGTACGCTTTGCTGGCGCACTACCTCGAGCTCGACTTTGTCGAGTCGTGCGGCGTGGACCGCAACTTGCTGCGGATTTCCATCGGACTGGAAGACGCCGACGTCGTCTGGCACGACTTTGAGAAGGCGCTCTCGGCCGCGCAATGTGCGCTGTAGAGACCGTCGGGGCCTCGATCGCTTGTATGACTGCTTGTATACTCGACAGATGCATGGTACCCGCGACCGCCACCCCTCCACGCCACGCAAGACCTTACTTCATGAACGTCTGCATGCCGTGGACGGGTGGCGAGTCGCACAACTTCAGACTTGGCTGCTTTGACCGTAACGCACAATATAACTACGCGCAGCCAACTCGTCGCCAACGCTGTCTGTCCTAGAGGATCAATGAGTCTAACTGCACTTGCGTTGAAGCTCCGCTATCCCAACGGCGAGAGGCTAGAGCATTCTGTCCGGACAGCCTCAATGTGGCGCTAAGAAGGAGTTATCGAGCGCCACCAGCAGCAGACGCAGCAGCCGGAGACACTTGTAGACGCACACACAGCAACAAGAAGCTGTCGTTTGTCAGGATATCTCCCTCGTGCTGCTGCGCTCGTCCTGGTTAGCTTGCAGCACCCGCTGCGTATTGACCGTAAATGTATCCATCCATAATGTACTTGATTCAGTACACACTTCTACATTTGAGCCATCTCACGATCAAAGTACTGGTTCAAATAGAATACCAGAGTCAGCTTCAACATTACGTCGCCCAGCCCCGATTAAGGCAGCAACTCCTCGTTCAGCCGCAGACACGTCATCCCTCCTTGGCTCGGAAAAGGAAAGGAAAGTGTCTGAACCAAACTCACTTGATTTCACTATGCAGTTCGCCACTGTCGCCTCACGAAGATGGCTGGTGACACCAGGACAAGTCCGGGAAATGTGCGTGGACACGAGTCCTACGGCCAAAGCCCAGCGCCGACGCACACACCTACGCCTTCATTCCCCGACTCACCCTTCTGGAGCACAAGCCGTGCCCTCCAGAGCCCAACGACGACCCAGAAGCACGAGTTCCTGCCACGATGGACACCGCCACGACTCTCTACGACTTCTCCGACGCCACTATCGCCTTCACGACCGCCGATGCCTCGTTCCTGCTCATCATGACTGCGTTTGGACCGGGCTGTGAGTCTGTAGTGGAGCCTGAGACGCCTGAGCAGCCCAAGGAGAAGGAGGAGGAGGAGCCCACCGAGTCGGAAACCGACTCGGACCCCTCGACGGATGACGACTGCATCTCTGCGACTGGTTCAAGCGACACCGCCGCTCTGCTGGTGCGTATTGCGACGCTGGAGGCCGACGAGGAGCGTCTGCAAGCCGAAAAGGAGCGTCTAGCAGACGCGACGGCGCAGTACCGAGGCATCGCCTTGGAGCAGGGAGCCCTGCTCTCATCCGCTCAAACCCGCATCGCTCAGCTTGAAGACCGCGTCCGCCACTACAACGACCAACTGACTGCTGCTGAGACGCGGGTGGTTCAGTTGGAAACAGCGCTCAACGAGAGCAACCAGCGCTGCGCCAACATGGAGACGCTGTTCCAGAAGATGGAGGCGAACAACGCGAGGCTCCTGGAGAGCTCGGACAAAGCCTCAACCTCAGCGCCAGGCTCGAGACGGAGCTGAAGGAGAGTGAGTGTCGCCACTCCGCCGCGAAAGCCCGCATTGAGGAGCTGGAGGAGGACAAGAAGCGGCTGGAAGACAAGCTGGCGCAGAGTCGCAGCGTCAACTTGGAGCGTGAGAGGCTTCTTGCTGCGGCTACAGCTCGCATCTCGGAGCTGGAGAACCGCCGACGCGTGTTCCGTGAGACGGATGAGCCGTACGTGTTGGAGCTGGAGGAGAAGCTGTACGAACTCAAGAAGAGCAGCGCGGTCGCCGAGGCTCGCATCAAGGAGCTGGCAGCCGACAAGGAGACCCCGCTGCTCGAAGAAGCGGCCGCTTGCGACGACCTCGACGTCGATACTGTTGTCAAGACTTCACTGCCGGCATTGAAGCCATCGAGCAGTGCGGTTCAAGTCGAGGTGTTGGAGCCCAAGCAGCCCGGTTCCCCCGTCCCCGAGCCGGTCGACGGCTGTACGCGAGCCGGACTGGCGGTTTTGTCGCGTGCTCTTCGAGTCATGACGATGCATTGGCCATGAGACTGCAAGTTCGCGTCGGGCTATGGCCTCGGCGCCATCCTCGGCGCGGTGAGTGACTGCGCCACGCTAGACCAAGATACTGGACGTATACCAAGACAATGTAGGAGTAGCAAGAGTAGAGAAAGTAGCAAGAGTAGCAAGAGTAGTTATGTAGCAGAGCGAGTGCTATTTTCCATGACTCCATGATTAGAGCATGCCAATGACGCTTCTTATCCATGCGCTTGCTAGTGTTGTTGTCCTTGATTGAGGTGGCAATTCACTGCAGCGCTTCGTACCCGAGCCCAGGCACTCCATCATAGTCCTTCGGCATGCAAGGGAGAAGACTCACCAAGGGTAGTCCACGATGTTGTGTCTCGGTCGCCACCCAACGGATCGTCGCAAAGCTCGTCGCACCAAGCCAATCACCGCCGCTTGACCTCGTTCATTCATAAATACGTCGCCGCTCTGTCCGTCGTCAGTCGGCGAAGTTGCGGCCGTACATCTCGACCCTCCGCTTGCGGCGGCGCGCTGCCTTCTTGGCGCGCGCCTTCCACGTCTTGAGCAGCTGCGCCGCTCTCACCTGTATCTCCTCTTCCAAGCCAGCCAGCATAACACCATGACCACAGTCAGCGTCACAACAATTCACAGTGAGGAGAGAAGCGCTGGGCTCGACAGACTCACCGGTCGGCGCGCGGCGCTGGAGCTTGGTGAGCGCGCGTCCGATGAGTGTCTTCTCGAGCATCTCGAGCGACACAAAGTGCTGCTCCAGCGCCTCCAGCACAGTGCACATCTCGGCCGGCGTCTTGGCCGCGTCCAGCTCGTCCCGCAGGTGGAACACCATCTCCTCCACCACCTGCAGGCAACCAAGTGCGGCATCGTCAGTCTCCAAGTAGCATGGACGGCCTCTCTCATGGACCGAGTTGCCCTCATACGGCAGCCGACGACGCACCACTTTGCCGCCCACGTCGATGGTCGTCTGCCTATGCCGCCGCTTCCCGAGCGCCTTGTGCTGCGTCCGGCCGTCACCGTCACCTTCGCCGTCGGTCGCTAGCGCCGCCGCCGCGGACCCACGCACCACGAACCGCTCCATTTCGACGGCGTCCTTTCCCGCAAAAGCACTCGAGTTCACTATGAACGACTGCGGCAACCCATGAAGTGTCGGAATGAACGTCGCAACACCAATGTCGCGCGAAGGTTGCACGTCGAGTTTTTACCAATCACCGTTCATTTGAATTTACCACCAATCATATCGCGTTAAACGTCAGTACGGTACCGCCCAGATCGACGACCGCACATTCACACAGTCCAATCCGCCACCTCCCGTCCCGATCTGACCCGACCGCCGCCCCATGACGACGCCCTCGGCGCCGGCTGCAGCTGCTGCCTCGCCCAGCCACTCGCGCTGGAACCGCCGGCAGCTGCTGCTCATGGGCGCGGGCGGCGGCGCGGGCATCGTGGCCAAGACGGTCGTCGCTCCCTTCGAGCGCGTCAAGATCGTGTGTCAAACCGGCGAGTCGGCCGGCATGCTGCGCACCACGCGCGCTATCTGGGCGGCCGAGGGGCTCGCGGGCTTCTGGAGAGGCAACGCGGCCGCCTGCGTGCGCGTCGTGCCGCATAAAGCCGTGCTCTTCGGCTGCTCCGACATGTACAAGGACGTTTTCCGGTCGATCAACACCTCCGAACCGGGTGAACTGCCGGCTTGGGGAGCCTTCGCGGCTGGATCCCTCGCGGGATTCACGGCCTCAGTGCTCACGTACCCTCTGGACCTCATCCGCACGCGCGTATCGGGTTACATCGGCAAGGACGCGCCGTACTCCGGCATCTACAGCACGTTCCTCAAGACTCTGAAGGAGGAAGGCTTCCACGCGCTCTTCCGCGGCGTCGGACCCACTCTCGCCGGCAGTATCCCGTACGAGGGGATCAAGTTCGGCGCCTACGACGCGCTGACGCAGCTGCTGCCGGACGGAATGGACCCCAAGGCCAGCTTTGCCGGCATGGTCATGTGCGGAGGCGGCGCTGGGATGCTCGCCACGATCCTCACGTACCCGAACGACACGGTGCGTCGGCGACTGCAGATGCAGGGCTCCGGCGGAGCGCCGAGGATCTACCGCCACGCCATCCACTGCTACGTCGAGCTGGCGAGGCAGGAGGGACTCGTGAGCTTCTACCGTGGCCTGACGCCCACGCTCGTGCGCGCCGTGCCCAACATGGGCGTGCAGTTCGCCACCTACGAGCTCTTCAAGTCCATGCTGCCCAAGTAGACCCATCGGCGTTGACATTGCATAGTAATTAGACGCGTTAATACCATGACCGGCTCGTTCAGTCACTCCCTTTCGCCGCGGCCATCTATCTCCTCGGCCATCGATTGTTCATCCTCCCCAGCACCGACATCCTGTCCAACGCCGCGTCGATGCTGCTTGGCTTGCTAGGCCTCATACCGTCGGTCGGTGCGCCATCATCGCAGAGATCAAGGCGCTGCGCGAGTGATTCCGCTGTCTGAAGTAGCGCCTGCTGCCGTCGTCGGATTGACAGCGAGCGCGAGCGATCGGTGAGAGGTACTCTGCGGTTTCCTGTACGCGCTGCTTTCCATGCGTTGCTCTGCGTGCTGATCTCAACGCTAAGGCATAGCGGAGGCCCTCCTCCATTGAGGATACCACGTCAAACGCATTGCTAACGAGCCATTCAAGCCCGACCGGACCAGCATGCACGTCTAGCGTTGAACGGCGAGAATAGGAGCAACGCGGACGAACGAAGAGAAGGATGCAGTGATTGCCTTTCTGTTGCTTTTCGGTTGTTTCTCGTGCTGCTTGGTGATGTCCTACTGAACTGGAAGAGCTCAACGCCAGGCTGGAGCAGTCGCCTTGGGCTTGCGGATACGATTGATTCGCTCGCGGTTCTCGGTGACTTGGGCGAGTCGACGAGGGTCGTTCTCGAAGTCCATGAGGCGCGAAGCCACATATCGAGTGGTTGTCGACGCGCCTCTAGTCGGCGTCGTGGTTGGAGTCGGAGCCGGCGTCGCGTCGGTATTGAAGCGGGTCTGCTTTTGCTGCTTGAAGCGGGCGGAGAGTTCGTGACGACGCGCCAAGTTGTGCTGGCGGTCGTCCAGGAACTGGCCCGAGTTCTGGAAGTCCATGTAGCGAGGGCGGACATCGCGTCGGGGAGGCGTCGGCTTGGGAGTCGGAACTGCTGCTGGAGCACGAGGCTTGGCGGTGCTGGAGCGAGTGCTCTCACGAGGTAGAGTCGGCGACGGAGTCGACGACGACGGCGGAGACCGGGAGTGACGATCAGGCTGCTGCTGCGGCTTCTTGTCTTGTCGTGGGCGTAATGAGGCCCGACTGCGTGATGAGGCAGGACTTGGACGAGAAGCAGCAGAAGCTGTCGTGGTCTTGGTCTTGGACGTCGTGGTCGGTGTTGTCGTGGACGCCACGGACGGGAGAGCTGCAGGAACGGCATTGGAGCGCCGACGCGCAGTCGTGGAAGAGCTGGCTGGAATCGGTGACGGAGTCGACGGTGACAGTGGGGACCGGGACGGACGAACGGTTGGCTGCTGCGACTTCTTCTCCTGTCTTGGGCGTAATGAGGCCCAACTCCGCAATGAGGCAGGACTGCGTAATGAGGCGGGACTGGGAGAAGAAGTCACAGGAGCTGTCGTGGTCGGCATCTCGGTCTTGGCCGTCGTCGCTGGCGTCGTCGTGGACTCCAGCTTCGCAGGTGCATCGTGGTCTGGAGTAGCTTCAATGGTCTGGGCTTGAGTCGACGTGTTCGGCGAAGTGGAGGACTTGAGTGTCAAGCTGGTGGGCTTGGTTGTACGTCGAGTATCATGGAGAGGAGCAGCGTCGCTGGTCAACTTGACCGGCACCGTCTGGGTCGGCTCGACCACCGCAAAGACAAGCTCGGTTGTCGCGAGCGTGTCGAGGCCATGGGTGTCGCTGGTCTGCTCGGCTGGCGTTGCCAGGGGCTTGCCAGTCGGAGGCTCGACCACCTCCGCGACAGGCTCGATCTTGGCGTGCTTGGGGACGTCAGGAGCGTCGCAGGCCGCCTCGACCGCGGGCTCGACAGCCAGAGCATCCTGGTCCCGCTGCTTGAGCTGCACCTCTGCATGGATCGGACGCCGGAGTTGGACTCGCTGTCGCTGGTCGGCTCAGTCGACGGCGACGAACCCACTGAGGCTTCATCGTCATCGGTCGACGCGTCGGAGCAAGTGGTGGCCGTCGAACTTGTGGGGCTTGGCTCGATCGCAGACGAGGGCACCATGCTGGGCATGAGCAGGAGCGTGTGCGGGGTGGCAGGCTCGGGCCGGTCGTGACAAAGCTGGGTGGCCTCAATTAGGGCGGCGGGGTTCTCGACGCGCTCTTGGTCAGGGGTGGGGGGGATCTGTTGGACTGGCACCGCCACGGTCGGCTCGCTCACTAAGAGCGTGTGGAGGACTGGATTGGCCCGGGTCAGCTCGACTGGCGCCTTCAGAGACGGATCGGTTGTCGGCGGGAGCTCCGGAGCGACAGGCTTGCACACAGTGAGCGTGGCGATGTTAGGGACGGCAGTAGTCGTCTCGACCGCGAGCTCGGCACTCAAGACGTCTTGGATCGGCTGCTTGGTCTGCGTGTCGGCCTGGTGCGGACCAACGCAGCCAGACACGTCGTCACTGATGCCCTTAGTCGACGGCGGCGGCGCCACAGTGGTCGCCTCTTCGCCATTGGTCGAGGAGGCCGTGGAGCAGGTCATCGTGGTCACCATCGACTCCAGTTTCGTGGAGATAGCAGGCTGGTTTGTCGCGAGTGCATCGCGGTCTGACGCAGCATAGTCGGTCAGGACTTGAGTTGGCGTGGTCGTCGAAGCGAACGCCTCGAGTGCCGTGATGGTTGGCTCGTTGGCTGGGACCATGTGGAGGTCTGGAGCGACGCTTGTCGGCTCGACTTGCATCGTCACGGACGTCTCAGTCGACGGCTGGACCACCTCGGCGGCAGGTTCGTCTGTCATGGACTTCGGGGGGTCCGGAGCGTCACAGGCCGTCTCGACTGCGAGCTCGGCAATCGCGACGTCTTCGGTCGGCTGCTTGGGCTGTGTTTCAGCTTGGATCGGACTATCGGAGCCGAACCCGCCGTCACTGGTCGGCTCAGTCGACGATGACGACACCGCAGGGGCTTCGCCTACGTCGGTCGAGGTCGAAGACCAAGTGGACGTCGAGCTCGTGGGGCATGGCTCCACCACAGTCGATAGCATCATACCGGGCGGCGGCAGGAACGCGTGCGAGGTGGCGGGCTTGGGCAAATCGCGTTCGAGCGTGGCGGACTCCACCAGGGCCACATAATCTATCAGGGCCGCAGGTTTCACATTGCGCTCGGTCTGAACCGCTTGAGTTGCCGCGACGGGCTCGACGTGTCCAGGGGCTTGCGCGCGTTCAGTGATGGCACGGAGGCGGCGCACAAAGGCGTCAGCGTCTACTCCGGCGCTGGCCTCGAAGACGGCGGCAAGCTCGAGCACGGACTTCTTGTCGTGGGTCGGGACGGAGCTCCACGATATCGCAGAGACCTGATGATTGTCATCGATCGAAGAGGCCGTGGAGCATGTGATCGATGAGCTCTTGTGGCATGTCTTGAGAACAGCCATGAGCGGTGTGCTGGATGGAGGCAGGACTGGGGTGACTAGCTTGACTTGTTCGCACTGGAGTCGAGAGGGCTCCACCAGGGTCACAGGCTTCACATGGCGCTCCGGCTTGACCGCTTGAGTTGCCGCGATGGGCTTGACGTATCCAGGAGCTTGCGCGCGTTCAGTGATGGCACGGAGACGACTCACGGGGGTGTCAGTGTCTACCCTTGCGCCTGCGCCGGCCTCGAAGATGGCGGCGAGCTCGAGCACGGACTTCTTGGCGTGAGTGGGGAGGCAGTGACGGGTCAAGCTCGGGGCGGTCGGGGCGGCAGCGGCCTCGAAGCGCTGAGCGAGGCGGCGGACGGACATGGTAGCTGGCTTGAAGT
Organism: Phytopythium montanum; assembly: GCA_023338065.1. Lineage (NCBI taxonomy): Eukaryota > Oomycota > Peronosporomycetes > Pythiales > Pythiaceae > Phytopythium > Phytopythium montanum. The sequence continues at coordinate 29,405 of JAADXY010000269.1, forward strand.
CTGGGGTGGTCTTGAAGTCGAGAGGAGAAGGAGGGGAGGAGAGGAGAGGCGGAGGGCAGGAGGCTGGTGGTGGCTTGGACTGTGTCGGCTTCTTCTCGAGGCGGAGGAATTGAGAATGAGGAGGAGGAAGGCGGGGAAATGCGCGGCGCCAAGTCGGTCACCAAGGAAGGACCCTCAGTGCACACGGTCGCCGCAGAGAACGAAAGGAGAATGGACAGGTCTAGCAATCCAATCCACCTCTCACCGCTCTGTGCCGTCCATCAGCGTCTCGTCAATCTCTATGTCAATGTAAAGCCACATCGCTCGTCGTAAAAAGAAAACCCTCCATTGTGTCATGTCTATCGCTTACGGAGGTCTTGAGACCGCGACTAAGGGCATGGCATCCATCCGTCGATGTCCAACAATCCCTCACAGCGATGGATGGGACGGATAGATGTCTACGATTGACTGAACCAATCTGTCCGCTGACAGAAAAATGGAGGTGGCGATAGAGCGACATAGTACCCGGCACCCCGAACAATCCCTCACGGGATGGATGCCTCGGATAGATGGCAGGGGCGGATGCCAGAGATGGATGTATGACCAGCCATCATATATCTACGAGTGATGGTACTACATTGGTCCGCTGGTAGAAAGATGGGTGCACTTTTCACTGGTCGAATCCTGTCAAAGATATGGATACATTTGCGAAAGGGCGTGATGGTTTGTACCGTGTCGCAGATTTGACACAGCCAACAGCTCTGGACCCGACGCCTGGATCGCCCAGCATCTCGCGCTAAACTCACTGGCAGCTAGTGATGCTGGAACGGGCGACGGCGTGCGCGTCATGCAGCACAAGACTGTGCTCTACGGCAGCTCTGGCATGTTCAAGGACGTTGTCCGCTCGTTCAGCACCATCCAGACGAGCTGCCGGGTTTGGGAGCTCTCGCCGCTGAATCCCTCGAGCTCTTCCCTACCTCAGAGCTCACGTACCCTCAGGACGTCATCCTCGCGCGTGTGCCGGGTTATATCGGCAAGGGCGCAACCTCCAGCGACATCTACAGCGCCTACTTGCAAACGTTCGCCGCCTACGAGCTCTTCATGTTCAAACTGCCCAAATAGACGCTACCGTCGGTGTCGGTCGGCCTTACAGTCTAGAGGTGCTAACATCAAGGCCAATCTCACCATAGCTAGCTCATTCGGTCGTAACTACCACTACTCCTCGTCTCCTTTGGCCGCAACCATCTCCTCCGCCAGCTCCTGCTCCTCCTCAGTCAGCACGCCCTTCATCGCGGCCGTGTTTCCTCCAAAGACGTTGGCGACCACAGCTTCCAACGCTGACCGCTTGTGCTCCTCCCGCTTGACGTCCGTCGTGAAG
>JAADXY010000270.1:0-30755 GCA_023338065.1 Phytopythium montanum
CGCCACGCCAGCGCGACTGGATCACAGTGGCCATCGCGTTCTCCATCGCGATCCGCTGCGCGTGAGACAGCTCCTTCTCCTGACGAAGAGCAGCCACCTCCGACCGCGCGACGCCGCCACGCCAACGCGACTGGATCAGGAGCGCATTCTCGTTCAGCAGCTGCTGGCGATCATGCTGACGCCGACGGAGCTCCTTGGTAGCAGCGTGACGCCTAGATGCGCTTTGAATTACCTTGGCCGCCTCCCGAACCGAGTCGAACTCTGTCTTGGCAGTTCTCCCGCGGTAGATCTTCTGGATCGTCGTGGCCGCTCTGTGACTCTGTCGGAGGTTCTCAACTTCCGCGCGAGCTTGGCGCGCAAGAATCATCTTCGTCACAAACGCCTTGATCTGCATTCCTGCGTCGCGCTGCTTGGTGTACTCTGTCCGCGCTTGATGTCCCCGAACAATCGACTGGAGCTTCGTCGCGGATGCTCGTGCAACTTGATACCGCCGACGCTCCGTTTTCCCGCGAACAACCTTCTGGATAGAGGTAGCCGACTTGCTTGTCAGCGCCAGATGCCCACGGCGATGCATCGCCTCAGCTTGGGCACGTCGTCTCCGGAATTGCGTCTGAAGGTGAAGCGCAATCTCCTCGGCGGACTGGCGCTTCTTGCCGTACTCCTTCTGGGCTGTCATCCGCCTCGCGTTCTTCTGAATCCGGGTGGCCATGTCGTTTTGCCGCTGAAGCAATGCCAACGCTTCCTTTTCTCGTTGCGCCTTCGTCTTGAAGCCAAGCACTCTCGGTGCACTGGCGTCGTACAGAATCCCGTTGATCTTGAGTGGCTTCTTTGCCTGTTTGGCCTTCTCAGCTGCGTCGCCCGGCATGGATAGGTTAATTACCGCAAAGGCCCTCGCGCGTAAGTTTGCGCATCACATACCTGCTTTCCGGTCCATTTCAGCGAACTTCTGCGCTGCTGTCTTCACGTCCAGCTTGGTCTCATCGACAGCCGCCTTGATTTGATCCAGATCGAGATCTGTTCGTCACTGGATTAGCAACAGATGGCATCACTGACGAACAGTATCCCCATCGCACCTTCAAATGAAGCCTTGCGGTTCGAGTGCATCGACTCGACGGACTCGATGGACGCCTTGCGAGACCCAACCGAGCCGTTTCTGCCGCTAGCGTCATACGAGCCCTTGCGCGCTGACTCCACTGATGCTTTGCGCTCCGCCTCCTTCCGGTTTTCAGCTGCAAAACGCGTCAGCCTGGACGTTGGAGCTCTCGATATCGCTGGAAGGAGGCATATGCTTACCGAGGTTCTGCTGGAATCGCTCCAGCGCTTTGACAGCAGCAGCACTGGGAGCCTTGACGCGCCGGGCGGGATCCGTAAACGGATATGACGTCGCTGGATAGACAGGCAGGTGGTTCTCATCAGCTCACAACATCCTGGCGACCATCAGAGACGAATGCCACTTACATGGTACACTTGGTGCCGACTGGGACTCTTGAGCGGCAGTCTTGGGGACCATGACGCCGTTCTTCATGGCCCTTTCGTGCGAGACGTCCTGCTGCGAGTACTGCAGCAGCGAGGCCTTGGCCTTGACCTCGGCCTCCTTGTCCTCCTGCGCGAGCTGCTTGGCGCGAACGTAGCCGCGGTCGAACTCCGGGTCCGAGTAGTTGTTCTTGGAGATGGATTCCTTGGCGGCCAGCACACGCTGGCGCTCCGCCTCCTCCTCTCGCCTGTGTTGCTCTTGCTTCTCGTCCAGCAGCGTCTTGCCACCGGTGAACTGCATCATCGTCTGCTTGGCGTCGCGCTCGGCCTTGAGCTCGTGCTCGCGCATCTTCTGCGCGTGGTTGTACGCGTGGTCGTACTCGGTCGAGTATGACGTCGTCGCGTGCAGGTTCTTGGTCTCGACCTCCTTCTGGCGCAGCTCCTCCTGCTTCTGCCGCAGCTGCTCGCGCTTCTCCTGCTCGAAGGACGAGCCGTCGACCGTGAAGTTGCGCAGCGATTCCTTCGCGTGCTGTTCGGCCTCGCGCTCGACCTCCTTCTGCTTGGCCGCCTGCGCGTACGCCTGGTCGTGCTCGAGCTCGTACGCGGACCGCTTGGCCATGAGCTCGCGCGCTTCCTGCGCGGCGCGGCGCTCTTCAGCCTCGCGCAGCTTCTTCTCCTGCGCCACCGCGTCCAGCAGCGTCGCCGAGTTCTGCACTGTCTGGTGCGTCCGCTTGGCCTCCTCCTCAGCCTTGCGCTCGGCCTCGCGCCGCTCGCGCAGGCGGCGCAGCACCGAGTTGGACACGGAATCCGGATGCGCCGACAGGCCGCTAGCTGTCGGAGCGGGTGGCGGGGCAGGCCTGGCCACCACGGTCGCCGCCTGGTTCTCACGCACTGCTTGGTGAAAACACACCACCAGCCAGTCCGTCAGTCTCTGGTTGGCTTCCATCACTCACCTTTTCTCTGCTTTCTCACCTTTGTTCACTAGGCGCCGGTTGAACTGCGGCGCCGGCTTCGGTGACGCGTCCGCCGCTCCCTTGTTGAACATGGCGCGCATATTCGCCACTCGCCCGGCCGCCGCCGCCAGCGCCTCCCTCTCCGCTGCATACACCAACATCCACACAGACAGACACGCTGCATCAGCCGCCAGTCGCCAGCCATCGCCCGGCACCATCTCCGCAAGGCGTCCGCACCGTCGTTCATGGTCGTCGACTCCGAGAAAGGACGGCCTTGTCGTTGTCTTGGCTCTCGCTTTGCCGCTGATACCAGAGTGACCTGACCACAAGTCAGCGGGAGTCCGATGACGCGCAGACCATCGAGACGCACGTTCCCTCACCAAGTACAGTCGTCGCTGCGTTCAGTCGCTGGCGTCGCCTGGATAGGTCCGCCGCCGTCGTCGCCGCGCTGGACGTCTCCGCAATGCGATGCGATGCGCAGGCCGTCGGGAAAGGCCGGGGGGTTCTCTCGAGTTCACTATGGCCGGGTGGAAGCCCCAGGCTGGAAGTGGTGGACTCGTGGCAAAAGGCAACCGCCTGTGGCTTGAAGGCGGCGCGCGACAGGGAGGACGAGGGGGAAGCTCTGCCGCCGCTTTGGCTCGTCGGTTGCACCAAACGAGCGCCTTGCTGGTTCGACAGCAACAGATGGCGGGCGGTTACGGACCGCGATTGGTCAATAAGCGGCGGTGCGCGACGCGACGACGGAGCGCCACCGATTTGTGTGCCCCGGTCCGCGCAAGACGAGGCTGCTGCCACCGACCGCTGTCACCGAAGGTCTGGCTCCTTTCTCTGGACTCATTTTGGCAACTATTGTGTAGTATCCTTAAATTGATGATTTCGTCTAAATTAATAACGAAGCGTCGTACGGGTCCCCAAATGGGTCCAACGCGTCAACGAATTGAGGAGGCAGGCGACGAGCGATCAACGAAGATGACGACGGCCTTCCCGCGCATCGGTGAGCGTCCGCATTGTAGCCATTTCAATGGCTTTAGTGTCGTCCATCTCATAGCTCTGGCGGCGACAACATGCCGCCCGCAGACCAGCGCAGGCGCGTCGAGAACTTGCTCTGGCGCGCCATCCGTCGCTCTGGTGTGAGTGAAACGACCCGCACTAGTGGATCAGCGACATAGCGTGGGCTGACGAACGTAGCTGCTTGGTACTATCCCCTTCCAGAGGTCGAGTGGCGCGGCGGTCGAGGCGATCGGCGAGATCTGGCGCGCGGACCCGACAGCTCGGCAATATGCAGCGGCCAGGCGTGAGTGGTGGCACAGCAATGACCGTTAGCAAGGGCGGCTACTGATCCCATCGACTGTCTGTTGTCTCTTACAACAGACCAGTTGCTGCTCATGACTCTCGCTCGCTGCTTGACCGACGCGATCGGCCCATGCGGTGACTCCCGCTACGACCTGTACCAACTAGTAAGTCCCGCCGTTTGACATCAATCCCTGCCCATCTTGTGCTCAACAGTGATTGTCCCGTGGCAGCGCATCTCTCTCGGCTTCCTGACAGACTTAGTCGGCGTCAGTGCCAGTGCCAAGTACATCGCTCACCAGGTCAGTCGTTTGCACAGTCTCCCTGTTTCAGTTAGCTGCAGCTCTCACACACCATTTGTCCAAGATCGGACTGCGAGAAGCAGTTGTCCACGCCCAGCTGCGCTTCAGCAGCTACACCTCTGGCTGGAACTTGTGCGACGCGCTCATCCAAGTGCTCGCCTCTCCATCAATAGTCGACGCAGAGCGGAGCTGTGGGGTCCTACTGGTCACGGACTCCGGTCCACCTCCAGTCCGTCCATCCCAGACACCAAGCGACCGAGAGGAGACCTGCTCCTTGACTTCCACGCGGACTGCAGCAACGCTCGTGTCGTTGTACTCCACTACATTGCCCCAAAGAGCAGCCGAACCCAACGAACGAGCGTCCAGACGCAAACAACTACCAGTCGTACTCGAGCAGATCAAGGAGCAGCCTACGGATTCCCCAGTTCCTGCCATCAAGTTCCGCCTACAGACACTAGAAGAGCACCGATTCGCGACTCGCTTCCAGCCTAAACGCGTCACCATCCAGACTTGGCGACGAGCACAACGCGAGGCAATGCAGCTCCTACGAACTGGTGACCGCATCAACCTCGCGGAGGCGCTGTACCTGTTGCTGGAGATCGCGTGGCTGAGTCCACAGACCGCTCCGCTGGCCAAGAACTACCTCAACATTGGCTCCATCTACCTCACGTTCGACCACCTCGAGGATGCCACCAAGGCGTACCGCCACTGCCTCCAGCTCGACTCGGACTGCTGGAAGGCGCGCTACAACCTCGGCATCACCTTGGCGCGGCTCGAAGACTTCGTCGACGCTACAAGACACCTCCGTCTTGCCCTCTCGCCTCGAGACTGCTCCGATCCAGAGCTTATAGAGCGTATCCGGCTCATGCTACACGAGATCGAAGAGCTGCAGCTGGCTCGCAACCGGTCCGCGTTCAAGCAGGCGGCCAAGGCCAGAGCGTTCACCTCCCAGTTCCTCAACACTCTACACGCCGTCTCCACTCCTGACGTACTACCAAGCTCTAGATCAGCTTCAGGCTTGTCGATGACCACGAAGCGGTCGCCGAGTAAGCTGCCGCCATTGTTGTACGCGCAGTCGAGCGGGTGGCAAGGCGCGATCGCGTCGCTCCTGCACCGGTTGTTCGTCCTGGCGTGGTGTCGAGGCGTCTCCATTGAGAGTTCGTTGCAGCTGAAAGACCCAACGAGAGACCTTGGCGTGTCGATAGTGGAGCTGGACGAGGTAGTTCGAGACACCACGGGGACGGGACTCTCCTCCGCCGAGCGACAAGTAGTCAGCGAGACGTTTGGACTCAGGTAAACGCAGCTTGTCTCCTTTATCAGTTGGTTGGGAAGGCTGTAAGACTGACTTGGCGGTGCTCAGGTCGATCGCGTTCCACTTCTTGGCTCCAAGACCAGAGACACAGGCGATCATTGACGAGCTCCAGCGTGTTGGTATCTTCCGCGCTGCACTAGACTGGCGGCTGAGCTTGCGGTACTCTCAATGGCTCAGCGAACCAGCAAGTACCGACAAGACAAGCGGGCTTAGAGCCTGGCTGGCGCTCCCGATGCCTCGATGGATCAACCGAGTGCTGCCTCAGACTGTCGGCGCAGCTTCTTCATCGACTGCTGTGGATCGAGCGCTTCGAGCTTTAGGATGGCTCTCACCAGTCGACTTTGGGCTCATGCGACGGTCATTGCCTGCACCGGGGGAGCTCTCTTCACTTGGCTATGCTGATCGAGGCGCGTTGGTCTTTGAGGCGCACAGAACTCGAGTCGCCGTCCATTACGAAGCTTGTCTTGTGATCCAGATGATGGCGAAGCGCTCGAGTCTCCGTCACAAGCTGCGGAAGCGACGCTTACTACTCCACAAAGGCGAACAACAGGCAGCTCGCGTCATCTCTTCCCGTGGAATTTCAAGCACCGACAACAAGGAGATCGCTCGCCATGTCTTCACCACGGTCGAGAGCCTAGTGGACGCGGTCGTCGAGCAAGGAGCTCGAGAACTCAAGGAGTTTGGCTTGGCCTTGGAGGCATCGACTGACGCCCCAGTGAGGACCGAGTTCCGACAACAACACTCTACTATAGGAGCTCGGTGACTCAACTATAGGAGATTGGTGACGACCGTGTCCGAGATGGTCCCGACCGTGTCTTCGAGCTCCACCGCGGCCTCTTCGATGATATCCATCACTATCAGCTCCTCCAGGCTGAATGTCGTAGTACGAATGCATCCCAAGACGGTCAGATAGTGAAACGAAGTGACAACGCGACAGATAGAGGCACGCACACTTCGATGACGGCGCTTTGAGCCATGCCCGTGTCGGTTAAAGCTGCTTCGACCAGTCGCCGATGCTTGAGGAACGTGGCGCGTCTCTTCTCGATCGACTGGAGCCGCTTGCCTTGCAGCACACTCGTCTGGATCGTAGGCAAAGTGCTCTGGATCCCCGACTCCTTCGGAAGTGCTCGAGTCGTAGTAGTTAGCGGGTCAAGAGCGTCAGGAGGTGTGTAGATCCTCTGGATGTGGTCGATATCCTCTGGAATCTTGACGCGCATCAGGACTTCGAGCGGTAGAACGAGGTTGGAAGTGCATGGTCTGCTCCGTGACTCAGCAACAGGAGAGTGACTAGGTTCCCAGTCAGACACCCTCGCATTTGTGTGCGTCGTGGACGGCTGTAGAGCTTGCTGCTCGAGTAGTTGAAGCTCGTCGTGCTCGATCTTCTGGATTTGACTGAGGATGTCGTCCAGTTGATCGGTATGAAGCGCGACGACTTGCTGCTGGGTCTTGTGCTTCTCTTCATCGTTAAGTAGCTGTACCGTGTCCTGGACAAGTTCCCATACAACTCACGAGTCAGTACTATCCAGGAGATTATGTCTTGAAGCCGGACTTACCAGTAACACGTCGTCCAGTATAGAGGAGGCGAGTGTCTCGGAGTGTCGAGCCACCGTCTGCAGGTCCTCAGGTGAGAGCACAACGCTCAGCTTGGAGCCTTGTCGCTGTCTGATCTCCCTCAGCGCCTCCTCTGCTTGGTGCACCAGTGGGAACAGCGAAGACTACAGACCGATCGACAGTCAAGTCACGTATGAGAACTACCTTTAGAGGTATGGAGACTTGGCTGTACCTTGAGGCTGTAGACCACAGCCGCCGCGCGGTTCAACACGTGCCTGGACGAGTTTGCCGAGTCTTCATCCACTTGGTTGCTGCTTCGTGCCCTGTTCGCATAGTGAAGGGACGTCGCGGCTCCAGCCTGAAGACACATTTCATCCACACACCGCTGTAACCAGTCCAATCAGTTGTTAGGTCACTGACCATTTTGACCGGTTCTCTTCATACTGTCCGCTTACCTGGACAGCTCGAATGTCCGGGTCATTGTCGATATCCTCATTGATCTCCAGATCCTGGTCTTGAAGCTTTGATTCCGAGTGAACACTCGGGTTTCCAGGTGACTCGTGGTCATAGTTGGGTGATGAATGCCGTATGGAGGAGGAGGGTGACTCTCTTGTGTGAAGAGAACTCCTTGGCGGTGAGTTTCTGGATAGTGGAGACCTGTGGATAGTACCGCGATCAGGTGAGCCAAGGGAGAAGGCGGAGCGTTCGGAGCTCGTCTCGATGCGAGCGAGTGAAGCTGCGGACTCGGACGGTCGAGAGGCGGCGTCCAGTGTCCCGACGAGGATCTCCCACTCCTCGAGGTCGATCGTCGAGCTTCGGCCTTCGTGGATCAGGTAGACGTAGTCGGAGATCTGCATTGATTGGGTTTCAGGCATCAACACGTCGTCGCCATCAGTTGCCTGCACTCACTAAACAGTGTCGATCGAGGTGGAGGTTACCTGGTTGTGGGTAGCAGGCAAGCCGAGCAGTCGGAGACCTTGAAGAGCTTGGTCGACGCCGATCCGCTTGTGTTCTTCCCGGTCGAGCACCGCGAACACTCTGGAGGCGTAGCTCGGCTGTGGGGGTACTCTGGAGTTGCGGGACTGCCTCGACGAAGGCGAGGACCTTGGGGAAGCACCTCGATAAACTCCTTGACGGTGCGTGGTTGCTTGTTGCGGTGATAGTTGAGCTGACGAACCCGGACTTCGGCTTGACTGCGTCCTTGGATTGATCGTACTTTGATCCAACTCGATGGAGAGTTGAGCTCCACTCTCTTGCTTGGTCGCTTGAGGTGACGTCTCAACTGGAGTCTGCTCCACCGTTGCTCCATCAACACCTTCTGTCCCTCCCTTCATGACTTCAATCGCAGTTTCAGAGCTCCGTCCATGGGTCCGAGCCAGCAACTCGTTGCCTCGTGGAGCAGTCAGCCGCTCGAACACTTTCCTGGATCTCCCGGGTCTTGGTAGTCGCTTGTCACTGCGTAGTACCTCACCTGGCCGTCCAGTCATCTGCTCAATGTTGCCCTTCACAAAGTCCTTCTTCGATCGTCGCGGGAGTTGGTAGCTCGTCGGCGTCATGTACCCACTCGACCGCGTCTCCACCTGTTTCCGGATCAATTTCCCTTCTCCAGGAACAGCTGACGGTCGACGCTTCTTAGCTGTCGACTGTCTCGACTGGTTGCTTGTGCGTGTAGATAATGACCCTTGTCGATCTCGTGCATACTTCTCTTGGTCACTGGACTCCCGTCGGCGATCTCCGGGTCGAGCCTGGAACAATGCCGACCTCTTGAGCGACGTGTCGAACAGACTGCTGTCTACCGCGACCTGGCCGTCCCACCCTGGCCGAGCTCGAGGCTTTGGTTTGGCTGTATCGGCAGAGTATGGGTGGTTGTTATGCACTCATGTGGTTCGATCTGTTGTTTGTGATGTTAGGAGCTCACCTGCGGCCGAGTATGGGGCTGCTGTGGCGCCTCGCTCGGCCTCCTTTGTCGGTAATGGAGGGTTCTTAGGCAATGGAGGCTTTGTCAACAGTGGGGGATGGCTTGGCCGCTCTGTCGGACGGTCAGACTGCTTCACGGGCGGTGGATCTTCGCCATCGCCTCCATCGCCTGCACTATAGTGGCGCGCGTGGTACACGAGCGGCGACGGCGGCACGTTCTGCACCGTGAACGTCACGCGGCGGCCACTAGCGTCCGCACCACGAGCACTTCGAGGAGAAGACTCCGTATCAATTGCTGTCGTTCGCTGGACGCCGGTCGAGCGCCAGCTGAACGCGAGCTGCGCCTGGTGCATTGCTGCGGCGGCCACATGCAATGTCAAAACCCGATCGATCCTCGGATCGAAACGACGGATCAACCCGATCTGAGCCGGACCAAAATAGCTTAAAAACAGCCCACAAAAAACATTATTCTGGGCGTTTCAAACTCTATTTTGGGCGATTTTGTGTAACGTACCCGGGGTACGCTTCCTTCCCCCCTCATTCGCGGATTCCATCGCCATCACAACGACCGACACGTCGACCTGCCACTGACTTCCTTACCCAAGTCGACGACGGGCATCATGAGCGGCAAGGGCAAGGGCGCGGCGCCCGCGGGCACGCTGGTCATGTCGATCCTGTCGTGCCTCGTGTACAGCGTCATGTCCAACACGATGGTGCTGACGAACCGGTACTTGCTGGGCAAGAAGTACTACGGGTTCGAGGAAAAGTTCTTCGTGGTGGCCGTCCAGGCCGGCGTGGCCGTGCTCGTGCTCGAGTTCGCCAAGCTGCGCCGCTGGGTGGCCTACGACCCGTACAACAGCGAGACGGCCAAGAAGTGGGCGCCCGTCACCTTCTTCTTCGTGGCCATGCTGTACACGGGCATGCAGGCGACGGCCGGGCTGCCGATCCACATCGTGACGGTCTTCAAGAACGTGACCAACATCATCATTGTGTTCGGCGAGTGGCACTTTTTCGGCGAGAAGGTCGGCTTCCTCGTGCTCGTGAGCCTCGGCGTCATGCTCATGGGCGCCGTCATGTCGTCGTACTCGGACGTCGGCGGCCGCCCGCCCACGGCCGGCACCATCTCGGGCTACCTCTGGATGCTGCTCAACTGCGCCGCGACGGCGGGCTACGTGCTCTACATGCGCTACGCGACGGCGCGCTCGTCGCTCAAGATCTCCAAGTTCGGCATGGCCTTCTACAACAACCTCATCTCGCTGCCGCTGCTCGCGCCGCCCATGCTGCTCAACGGCGAGGCCTTCACGGTCTGGAGCAACCCGCTGCTCACCAGTATGAACTTCAACGTCCTGCTTTTCATCAGCGGCGTCGTCGGCGTCGGACTCAACCTCGCCTCCTTCTGGTGCGTCTCGGTCACCTCGGCCACGACGTACGCCACCGTCGGAGGGCTCAACAAGATCCCCACCACCTTCATCGGCGTGCTGCTGCTCGGTGAGGCGCTCAAGCCCGACACGGCCATCTACGTCACCTTCGGCATGATCGGCGGCATTCTCTACGGATACGCCAAGTTCAAGGAGGGAGAGGCCGCCAAGCGCGTCAAGAGCGAGCTGCCGCGCACCAGCGCCGACAACAAGGCATAGAGCGAGCGACATCACGCTGCAGGCGGCAGACTGACAGGGACGGGTGGACGCGGAGCTTGTCTTGTCGCCTTGCGCGGCGTGGGTTTTATGAGAGAATACACGGGGGCTTGGCCACTTACTTGGTCGTGTTCGCCTGGGGTTGTTGGGATAAATACGACGTGGCCATCACGTCGGTCGCTGGTCGGGAATGTTGGACGAATGCTGTTGTTGTAGACGCTCCAGACGCTCGCGTTCGAGCGCTTGTAGCTGTCCTAGACGCGTCCGCGACTGCAGACCGGCGGCGACGCGGCTACTGCTCAGCAGCACACTGAGAGACAACCCAGAGATGCGTGAGACCCACCAGCTCCCTTCATGTGATGGGGAGGGCCAGACGGACCTTGACGCGTCGAGTCGCGAGCCCGCCATGTCCAGGAACGCGTCTTCGAGCGCCGACTGGGTCACCGAGCCTGTTGAATTCTCCCCCAGTCAGTCGTTGACCTACAAGCGAGCAGTCGAAACAGCGAAGTAGCGTACCGGTGAACGGGTTATCGCCGTGGAAGGACGACATGGTCGACATGCGCATGAGCTGCGCGTTCATCTGGCGCTGGAGTTCGGCTGCCGCGGAACTCGCCGAGCTCCTGTACGCGTCGTTAAGAACCGGCGGGTCGCCGCCTGGTGGTCCGCCAAGCGACTGGCCGCGACTGCGACTCTCTTCGTCTCGCATCAGGAACGGGAAGTCTGCGGACAATCAAACAAGCACATTGTCAGCTTCCATCTTCAATCCAAGTCTCCGGACTGGAAGAAGAGGCGAGATGCCTACCCGAGCTTGAGATCTTCCGGCCGAGGCGAGGCGAGTACACGGGCGGAGATCCGAGCGGCGGTGTCCCCATACTCAACCCCTTAAACGCATGCGTGAGGATCGAGTTGACGTCCATCTTGGTGTTCAGGGCCTGCGCTCCTTGAGCTCCTCTTGGCGACATGATGCCAGGCGACAGCAGCGGCGACGACGAGAGCAAGAAATCCGCTCGGCCGTCCGCTTTCTCCTCGTCTTGGGCGCCGAACGGACTCAAGAAGTTCGGCTTGAGTCGTTGTCGAGGGGGCGACTTGAGCACCGGCGCTCCATACTTTGGGTCGTCCGCGAGCTGCTCCCATCGGAACGGGCTCCCCACTGGCGTCGTTGTTGCCCCAGCCACACGCTTGGTAGCGGCGCCGGCGACTGCGAAGGGCGGCGGAGAGCTGGGCGAGCCGAAGCCGAAGTCGTCGTCGTCCGCCTTGAGCAGCTTGGGGGACACGACGGGTGTGGCGAAGGCGTCCAGCGCGCTGATCTCCTCGCCGCTGCTCAGCTCTGAGAGTGGAAGCACCTGCACGACGTCCTCCCCGCTCGACTTGTCCTCGCTCGCCGCGTCTGCTACTGGTCTAGGCAGCGACTCGACTGTGCGAGGAGGAGGTGAACAGACATGAGGCCGTGAAGTCGGGACAATAAGGGCTCTACGGACGACGTACGGGCTCTGGAGACGGCGCTGAAGCGTTCGCGGGCGTCGTGGAGCATGGCGTAGCGCTTGACGCAGTCCACGGGCGACGAACCGACGGCGTGCGCGACCTCGAGCCCTGGGAAAGAGTACAATCCTACCAGTCAACCCATCATTTGCATGGCTGGGCTTTCAGAGCGCGCAGACGAACAGTTGACGCCGACGGGGAAGCGCTCGCCGCTGGCGGTCGCGTGCATGACGAGCGTAACCAGTCGCTCGTCCGTCTCGGGCGCCCAGGCGCGCGGGGAGGTGGCCTGCGCGCGAACGCTGGACCACCGCGGCTCCTGGCGCAGCTCATCGGGGAACAACGTCTCCCTCTCGCCATCCAGACGCCGCATCTCTTCACGCAGCGGGCACAAGTGGTCGAGGCACTCAAGTGTCGAGGCGGACAGGACTGGAAGGGCGTCTAGAGCGAAGGAACAGTCGCGCAGAGTAAGCGATGCGCGTGTTCTTCGGCTGCTTCTTCAATGCCGCACATTGCTCGGCTCGCTTGCAAACATTGACGGTATACCCCATTAGGTGCGTTTGAATATATGGCATTAGGTACGATTTCAAAGCATGAAGTGATCGAAGACATGGTGCACGCCGTGAGTATGCATTTGCTCTACCGCCTGGCAGCACAGCGACCGCGTTAAGCTGCTCACGCCTACGCCTGGGGAGGGACGAACCGCCAGACGCGGACGAGTCCGTCGTCGCCCGCGGACGCGAGCAGCAGCGCGCCGTCGTTGTCGGCGGGAGGCGCGGGACTCCACCGCACGCAGTTGATGTCGCTCGAGTGCGCCTTGTCGAGCTTGGCCACGAGGTCGAAGGCCGGCGCTGGCGTCTGCTGCGACTGGCGGAACACGCGGATGGCATCGTCCGCGGCGCCCGTGACGATAAAGTCGCCGCTGCGGGACCAGTCGATGCTGAAGATGGTGCGCTCGTGGAAGCCCGAGAGTGTCGCTGCGCGCTGCCACTGCATCGGACTACGTGGTGGAATGAGGATGGACAAAGGCGGGTTTAGCCTCCGATACAGGCGCAAAGGGGTGGCGCACAGCTCGCTCACCTTCCGTCCGAGTGGACGTCCTTGCTGTCCGGGTGGTACTGCCAGACGATGACGTTCGTGTCGTCGGACGCCGACGCGAGCAGCGTGCCCGACGGGTTCACGGCACAGCCCCAAACTGTAGACTCGTGTCCTAGTGGGTCCACATGATGCGATTGTGTCAGTCGCAGTGTCAAAGTGAGCATGTCTGTAGTGAGCTTCAACGTACCAGTGAGCGTCTCCTTGCAGTACCAGTCATCTGCCTCCGCAAACAAGTTAGTAGCTGCCGCTCACGCTGTCCAACCCCCCGACAAGCCACACTTCTCACCCTCGTTCTCTGCCCAGACGCGGACCGTGTCGTCGTAGCTGGTCGAGATAAGCAGGTCCTCGGTCGGGTGCCACGTGACGAACTTGACGTCCTGCGAGTGGCCATGCAGCACCGAGACGCACTCAAAGTCCGTGTCCGGGTCGGCCTCCCAGATCCAGACGCTCTTGTCGCGGCTGCACGTGGCAATGTACGACCCCGACGGGCTCCACGCGACGCTCTTGACCTCGCTCTCGTGGCCCTCGAGCGACGAGACGACCTCGTACGACCCGCCCTGCTTCTCCCAGATGACTGTCGTCGCGTCAAAGCTCACCGACGCAATGTACTGCCCGTCCGGCGACCTGCTCGCGCATCCATCAACCACATCAACCTCTCCCTCATGCGAAGGCACTCCCCAGCGCCGTACGCACCACTCACAGGCGCGGATCGTGCGGTTCTGCGCGTCCTCGAGCACCGTGACGCAGTCCCAGCGGCCACCGGCCGGGTCGTCCGCGCTCTTGGGCGCCCAAATGCGGATCGTGCGGTCCCCGCTGCACGAGGCCAGCAGCTTGCCGTCCGCGCGCCAGGACACGTGCCACGCGCGCTCGCTGTGGCCCGCCAGCGCCGCCAGCTGCTCCATCCGACCATCGGTCATGGCCATCAGTCTCCTTCCTCGACCCGTCCGTCTCCAGTCCAGGCAGGTAACTTGTCAAACCAGCTTCGCTTGCGTTTGCGCAACCTTCGCGCGACATATAAAACCTCACGGTCCAACATAAAAACCTTGTGTGGTAACGCGAAGGTCGCTCGAATCCACCCTGCCACCTCGCTTTCCCCCGTCCCCATCCAAACAACCGCCTTTGGGAAAGAAATGGCGAGAAAAAACGCCCTCCGGCTCCAGGTGGGGGGGGGGGCCTGCCAGTATGATCCATCACCTGGCCGCCACCCAGTCAGCCAAGCCAGCCCACAGCCACGGGAAGCAAGCAAGCAAGCGCCGCCGCGAGAAAGGACGCCACGCTTGAGGACACGCCGACTTCCCGACCGCCTCAGGCCGCCCGCTCGCCCCTCGCGACAGACTCGAGACAGGACACCAAGACGCCGGTGCGTGCCGTCCTGTCGTCTTCGTTTGTCCTCAAAGGCGGTGCTGACGCGTGGCGACGGGTCGCCGGGGTGGTGTACAGGCGCGTGAGACCGCTGGAGGAGCATGAGCGCCATGAAGATGGACTTTATCTGCGAGGAGTCGCCCGAGAAGGACGCGCATGCGCCGGTCGTAGTGCCCGCGACTGCCGGTAGACTGAGCGCGCTGCTTAACGGCGCGCGTGACGCGGACGCGGACATGGACGGCGGCGTCTCGAGCGGACGTGAGACGCCGACGCACTGGACGGACCGCGACGGGGCCGACCGGGTCGGCGCGAGCGACGACGAGCACTCGGAGGACGAGCAGGCCGAGCATGCCGCGTGGCAGGACGTGGACCTGAACCCCGCCGTGGATCTGGTGATGTTGAGAACGAGGCAATGGAGATGGCGTGTAACGCGAGGACTAACGCGACGGATGCTTGGGATGTGATGGCGTCTGCAGGTCAGCAAGATCGTCCGTGAGAGCCTGGACGCCGGCAAAACGTACAACAAGTCGATCACGGCCAAGACCACCCAGGTGCGTTCTTGAAGCTATGTACCAGCTTATGCTTGACGTGAGGGCTCATACAGCATGTTTCGCGGCGTCTACAGCTGATCACGGGCTGCGAGAGTGTGCTGCTGGAGCTCAAGAACCTGTCGGACGCGCGCGACGCTTCCCGGAAGCGCGGAGGCGGCAAGCGCGGCCAGGACGCGGGCTGCCACTGCGCGTTCGCGCTCCGCATGCTGCCGCTGGAGACGACGCCGGACATTCTCAAGGCCAACGGGGACGGCCAGCCGCAGGCCGCGGGCGGCAAGCGGGTGGACGACGTGGCCGAGGACCAGACGGATCGCGTGCTGTACAAGATCGAGGCGTCCATGGAGCGTCTGCGCGAGCTGGCCGAGATGATCCAGGCCACGAGCATGCAGGGCGAGGCCAACCTGATCGCGAAGGTGACGCTGCCGGACGGCGCGATCAAGGCGCTCGCGTCTGCTGTCCAGGCGAGCGCGGCGACGGCGACGGCCACGGCGATCGCCCAAGAGCGCGGCCAGTCCTCGTCTGCCTTTGGTCGGTTGTACCTGCCTATCCAGGTCAAGAAGCTGCAGGAGTGGTTTTACTCGTACCCTCGGCCGCTCATGGACGAGCTCACGCTCATGCGCACGATCCTTAACTACCGGCCGTACGCCAACCCGTTCCAAGTCGGTGGGCTCTCGATCGCGCACGTCCGCGACTGGTTCAAGCGCCGGCGCCACCGCGAGCGCATCCGCTACGTCAAGCTGGCCATCGAGGCGGGTCGGGACCCGGTCGCAGCAGAGGAAGAGATCAACCTTCGCATTGAGCAGCGGATCGAGCACCTGCGCCGGTCGGTGGACCCGAACGACCTCGTCAAGGAGCTGGACCGCGTGCGGAGCGAAAGCTCGCAGTACGAGTCGATGGTGAGCGCCTTCACGCGTCCGAGCAACATGGAGACGTACATCGCGGCATCAAACGCGGTGCCGACGGCTGCCGACCAGCACCTGCTTGCTACCGGCGGCAGTGGAGCCAACGGGACTGCTCGCCACAAGCGGCTGCGCACTCAAGAGTCGGAGCTGGACGACGCCGTGGTGGTCAAGCCGGCCACGCACCTGGAGGTTCAAGCGCTGCAGAGCCGCATCCGGTCGCTGGTCGTACTGCCACGCTCGGCGACGACCACGAACGCGCTGCAGCAGGTGATTGACATCTTGCGGGCCATGAATGTGACGGTAGAGACGCGGATCCAAACGGGCGTCGTGGCGGACCTCAAGAAGGTCCTCAAGGTGTACAAGAAGCCCACGCTGCTGCGCAAGTCGACGGTCGCGCTCCTTGAGAGCCTGGGCATGAGCCAGCGAGCCATTTTGGACGACAGCATTGTGGACGAGGCTCCCCCAATGCCGGAGACTGTGCCTTCGCCTCCGATCAAGGCGGAGACGTCGTTGATGGGGACGCCGGAGGACGTCGACGAGGACGAGAGCAGTCGACCGCAGAAGCAGCTGAAGCAAGAGCCGTCGTCCACTGCTGCCTCAAAGGCGCTGACGTCGTCTGGGGCATCCGGCAGCGGCGCAAAAACCGCTGGATCAGAGCCGTCCAAGGCGCGGAAGGGAGCGAAGGCCGCGCGCGGGAAGAAGGAGAAGGCCAAGGTGCTGCGGCCCATGAAGTTCTCGATGGTGCAGGTGCAGGCGCTCGAGGACTGGTTCCAGCAGAAGTACAAACCGACGCAGGCCGAGATGGAGATGTACCTGGACAAGCTCAACTCGCCGCCGCTGCGGGACGACAAGCAGACGGTGGACGTCAACATGACGCAGCTGCGGCGGTGGTTCAACAAGCGCCGGTGTCTGCGCCGGCCTCCGTACGCTTTGATGGGTCACCAAGAAGCGGACAAGGAAGGCGGAGAGGATGAGACGACGGCTTCGCTAGATGAAAGGGACAACGGCGCAGGCATCGAGCGCGTCGACGTCGACTCGGTCGTCTCCAGCGATGATGACGACGAGGACGACAGCAGCGACGACGACGAGGACGACGACCAGTGAGCAGGGATCGCAGGCGTGAAGACTCGGTCGGGGATTGTGTTTCTACCAGGTGAGCAGGGCACCGAGTGCTGGCCACCAACCAACAGGGCGTCCAGCATTTCCAACCAGCGAGTGATTCTTCGTCGTTGGTGCGTCTACCAGCAACCTGCATGTGCAGCAGCTCGATGCTAGCTCAGCTAGCTGGTTCATCCGGCTCTGCTGGTGCAGCGGACTCGCCCTCGTCCTCGTCGGCCGGCTCGGGAGGTGGCAGTCCGCTACTGGCGTCGTACGCCGCGTCCTCATAGTCGTACGTGTCGAACGCGTTGACGTCCACTTCACCCTCTCGAGGGGTTTGCTCACCCCCAGCACTCCCGTTGTTGACCACCTCGAGCTCTTCAAACTTTCCTCCATCCTTGACCTCCGCTCCTGCTTCACCTTGTTGCCCAATAACATCAACCTGCCCCGGTTGAGAGTGTTCGCCGCCTTCAGTTGGGGGGTCTTGATGCTCGTCCATGCTGTACTCGTTGAGGTCTCCGTCTTCAGCGGCATGCATTTCGCCTTCCGCCAACTCCTCGTGCGCAAATTCCTCCTCGTATGTGTCGTCGATGCTGTGGCTCTCGATGGCGTCAGTTCCAGATGCTCCCCCCTCTCCGACCATCGGCGTACTATCAGCAGACGCGATGTCTTCAGTACCTTGGTCGAGGACTTCCTCGCTGCCCTTCGTGTCCGTGTCGGCGGGGATGGCTGATGGAGGACGTGACGGCGTTGATTGTGGTGGCTCCGAGTCTCCAACAGCGTCGATGTCGGCGCTCTTGACGTCCTCCAACGAGCTTGAAGCTGGAAAGTCACCGTCGACTTGGGCGTGAGCGTAGCCACTCGGAGGATCTTGATCGTGGGATTCAACTGGAACATCGTGGGGTTCACTTGAGTCGCCAGCGTACTCGTCGTCGTACTCGTCGTCTCTCGACGCGTCAGGCACTTGCCCTTGGTCACTTGAACCGCTCTCCACTTGCTGCTGCTCACGAGCATAGAGTTCGTCCTCGCCGTGCACTGTTGTTGCTGTATCATCCAGGTCTGCTGGCTCGGAGGTCTCCGCGTCGTGCGGCTCAGCTGCCGAATGTTGCTCAGCGCTATCGGCTGCTGGTTCGTGCTTGACTTGGGTCTCGTCAGGCTGCTCTGCTGGGTCAACTTGTGCAGCAAAACCCCCATGGCCGTCTGCTGCCTCGTCCTGCTCATGGCGCGCTGACGTCTCATAGTATGCTGCAGTCTCGTCCTGCTGCTCGTCCGGGTCAAACGGATCCGCCGCAACTCCATCTGCAGGGTCGTCTTTTGCGGAAGACGCGTCGGCAACAGCAGCAGCTTCACCCTCGTCCACGTGATGGTTGTTCTCTCCAGCACGCCTACTTCCGCCTTCTTCGTCGAGGTAGTGCTGACTCTGAGCCGCCACGACGCCAAACTGCTCCATCGCAGTCTGGAGCGACACCTCCTTGACATCCGCGACCTCACGACTGTAACTTCCAGACGCGAACTTGACCACCCAGTCGACAAACTCGGCCTTGGAGATGCTCTGCGCGGACGACTTGCTGAAGTCTCGATACGCCTGCAGAGTGATCGTCTCGAGCGCCTCGTCCGACGGCACAACACCCACGCCCGACATGATGCATAGGCCGCGGCAGCAGCACAAGAACGCGATCGTCTAGCACAGTAACAAGGTGTCAAGGTATACACAGCATGGCACACTAAGCCAAGAGAGCACGCGCCTCACCATCTCGTCCATGGAGATCTGCTCCGTGCCGTCAAAGTCCATCGCGTCGAACACGACTGTTGTACCGAGGCGGTGAGTGTACTGGCGCGTCTATCTAGCTAGGTGGTGCTCGTACGCGATGACTTCTCCTGCGCTGGGCCTGTGCTCACAAGGCACGTGCCGCAAATGAACGCGAGAGCATTGACTCTGCTAGACCAAGTCCTCAGTAATCTATGGGACGGCCAAGAGGATGCAGAAGCGAGACAACGCACATGCCGTTGGTGCTGCCGAACGCGTCGATGATGGCCTCCGCCCACTGCTTGTCGCTGCATATGAGCTCGCTCAACCCCTGCGCGTCGAGGCCAAAGTCCAGGTCCTTGTCCTTGTAGTCCTGCAGCAAGCGGCGCGCAGCCTTCAGGTCCCCTGCGTCGGTAAGAACACGAGCCTGAGCCTCAACTTGCGGGCCACTAGCGACGCAAAGAGATGGCAATGCGCACAGCTGCTCATGCGTGCGAAGGCCGGCGCCAGCGGCGACGGACTCGACGACGTCGTCCCCATTCCCAGCAGCAAAGTTGCCCATAAGGAGGCGCCATGAGGAGCTGCTTGCCACGAAAGGTCACGTTTCCGGAGGTATACCCTTGTGTATATATATCATAGGAAAAACAATTTTACAACATGTGTATCCGGATAAACAGAGCTGAAACATGTATACCGATTTTGCAGCATGGACATCAACCGAGATAGCGAAGATGGCGGACGCGGACGACGACTGGAGCGACTTGGAGGCCGCGGACGAGCCGGTGGGGCACCCGAACAGTAGCGAGAGAGAAAGCAGCAGGCCTGGCGCATCTGCAGGCGGCGGGAGGGCGCCTGGGAAGCGTCGAGGGCGGCACAATGACGACGGTACGGTGGTCGCCACCACCTTCCAGCTCGTGCTCTACGCTAAGCACATGCGCAATGGCAGACTTTGAGTCGCAGCAGAGCATCCTTAAGTGGGTGCGACAGGTGCCCGGCCCACTGCAGGACGTCATGAAGAAGCAGGTCGACCAGTACGTTCCCCTACAAGACGCGAAGTCCTCCATCGTGGCCCTCAAACCTGACGAGTAACCTTGTAACCCGCCGCAGACTCGACGGCGACAACCTGAGCCACCAGATGAGCGCATTCGCGAGCGGCAACTCGGATCGGTACTCAATTGCGGTCTCTACTGTCTTCGACGACGGCGCCTGGGTCGACATGTGCAGCTTCCTGGGCATGGAGACGACTCCCGGTCGAGTTTATGGTACACACAGCTATGTATAGTGTGGCATGACCAAGGTAGTACGCAGCGCGGTCCTGACGGGAATGTATACTATGCGCGAGTCAAGGCGGGATCAAGGTGAGTCGGCTCAAGCACACGGTCGTGGAGATACTTGACGACGACAAGATGTCCCCCAAGATACCGCAGGTGATCGACCCTGGTACTATCCAAGTCAATGGTGATGATCAACTGGTTTTGTTAACAGTTAACCGTTGCAGTTGCTGCTTCTTATCAAGTCTGCGCGCTACGTCGACGAAGAGATCGTTGCAGTCTTCCATGTACGTCAAGAGGCTCTCAACCTTGGCTTTTGTACGGAGATTCGCTATACTAGCGCCGCCAATTTGCCATCCACAGGACCCGACAGGCGAGATTGACGGCTACTTCCATCGGGAAATCGTCGAGCAGATCGGCCCGGCACTGATCGAGGGCGTCGGTATCCTGCTCCGGAACGTCTCGGTCTTCCTGCCAGTGTCCAACCGCGGCGAGTGCTACCTGAACGTCGTCCCGCGCAGCCTCCAGCGGGTGTTCCTGCCCAATTCTCACGCCGTCAGCTCGTTTGAAGTGGCTGTTCAAGAGTTCAACGCTGCCAGAGAGCTTGAGGTGGAGGAGGAGACCGTGGCTGAGGAGGTGGAGAGCGTGGTGGAGCCACCGCAGACGCACATGCTGCAGCACGACACGGTCCGCCACACGTCGACCGAGCTGTCGTACCTGTCCCAGCGCCAGGTAGTGCACCGGCACCCGCCGGTCAACTCGACGGTAGCCAGCATCATGTCGGGCAAGAACAGCGACGCGAATGGAGGGGATGAGGAGCCGGAAGCCACGGGTCTAGGCCGCTGGCAGTGGAATCGGCTGGCCCAGAAGAATGCGTCCAAGGCGACGGCGTCGTCGAGCTCGGGCCCAGACGTCCAGGGCCTTTCGGAGGGTGCTGACGAGCTGGGCGAGTCTTCGACACCAGCTCCAAGCTCTCGAATGGCGAGGCTGTTGGCGACCAAGCGAGCTCGAAGCAGGTGACTTGATGCCATCAGGTTGGGGTTGAGTGAGTGACCTGCTATCGCTAACGACGTTCATGTCATAGCGGCAGTCGCATGGCCAACAACAAGAGCAATGAGGCCGACCGACGTGATGTGGAGTTGGACGGAGACTTTGACGAGTCTCCGCAGCAAAGACCCAAGAAAAGGACGCCGACGCAGGTCACCTTCGCTCCTGACGTCGTCGCAACTTCCCTGGATGCTGAGACGTCGAAGAGCAGAGCCGAGAATGTGTCAGGAGCACACACAACCAGCGTTCCTCCAGCTGAAAGCAGAGAAGAGAGGAAGCCGGCAGCTATCATTGCTGGTGAAGAGGAGGAGGAGGAGGAGGAGGAGGAGGAGGACGCGGAAGACGACGACGACGATTGGTGAGCCAGGACAGGATGGCTTCACAAGTTGAACTCGTCTAGTTTCGTAATAAATGAATCCCAGCTCGATATTTACGTATATTTTGTATACACCATACCTACATCTGAAAATGCTTTTACCATACTGAAACGCAGTGTTTTGCTGTGGAACTGACTGCCGTAGTGAAGGAGAATGGCGACGGTGTCAACCATGGGCAGCAAGGAGCTGGATGCGCGGCTGCGTGTGCTGCGCGGCAAGATCGAGGAGGAGCGCGAGGACCTGGCGGAGGAGCAGCGCAAGCTGTTCGAGTTCGAGGAGCGTTTCCTGGGCGACACGCTGCTGGAGGGCAACACCCTGCTGGGCTGGGGCGAGCCGCGCTCGGCGCCCGTGCGCTTCCGCAACGCGGCGCTGCGCAAGAAGAAGCGCGAGCGGCAGGACGCGGCGGCGCGGCCGGCACTCAGTGCAGAGGACCGCGAGCGCGTTGACCGCCACCGACTCGCGTCCTTCTCGTCCGTCACGTCGCCCGCGGAGCCCATTCGCCAGCGGTTGGAGGCCAAGAAGAGCGAAGGAGGAGACGATGCACCTGCTGCGCCAAGAGGCGGTCATGCGGCGGCTGTGGGAGGCAGTAAAGCGTCGAAGAAGGCGAGGAAGTGAGGGATGGGGACATGGCGAGCTGGACTCTGTCTGCATCACTACATTATGAATGGGAACAGCCTACTCGAACGCAGCTGGTGTCTGTCTACTTGCTACTACTACGGGTCGACTCTTTCGACTGCCAGAAGAGCTGGGCGAGTCGCGTCGTCCCGGACCGCCATGCCTCAACCGGTGCGTCTCACTTCGCGCGATGCGTGATGGCAACTTGCGAGCTTCAACGACGGCTGGGTGGATGGCGGCCGCCATCCTCACTGGCGGCGGCGGAGTGATCAGCATGTGAAGAACATGAGCGCCTCGCCAGCGACGGCCGCGAGTAGCGTGAGCTTGGAGAACGTCCAGTAGCTGATGCCGAGCCAGTAGCAGGCCGAGGCGACCAGGCCCAGGGCGAGTGACGTGACCTTGAAGGAGAACGCCCAGATCATGTAGATGGCCGCCATGTTCTTGAGCAAGGTGACGAGGTCCACGGCCGTGCCAATGTCGTCCGGGACGTCCTCGGCGAACGCGTTGAGGAAGATGCGGCGCAGGGCCAGACGGTTCTGGTTGCGGTTCTTCGACGGGTCCGCCTTGTACTCGGGCAGGAATCGGATCAAGGCCTGGCCAGTTGGCGCACATTGTGTAAGCGTTAGTGTTTACAAGACGTTTGAGCATGACGGTGGGAGTCGAATCACCTTTCCGGGGAGGGCGAACAGACGTCCAGGAGGCCACAGCTCGTAGGCGCCAAAGACGAGGGCAGGGACGATGTTCTTGTTGATGTCCTCGCGCAGGTAGAACGGGCCCTTCTTGAATTCCTGCAGCTGTGAAGGACACGCATTACGGCGTTGTTAGGCGACAACGCCCATAGTGTCGACCAACGCGACGAACACGACGCGACGCCTTACCAGTCCGTCCTTGGAGCGCGTTCCTTCCGGTGAAATGCACACCGAGTAGCCGAGCACGTTCACCGAGTACGCCAAGTGCTTGAGGCTCTTCAGCGCCGACGAGCTGCAGCGAGCAAGCCACACGTTAGACCCCCCCCTTACGTCAAACAGTGGAAGAACGGGGCAACGTACCGGTTGCCGCGGTCAATCGCAACAAAGTCGAAGCCCCAGCGAGCCGCCCAGCCCAGAGCTGGGATCAGGAACAGGCTCTTCTTGGCCGCAAACTGTTCGAACACCCAGGGGCAATACAAGAGCAGACTGTGAGTGACGCAATCACTCGGCACCGGCGCATAGAAACACACACGCCCAGTGACGTACCCGCAGCGCAGTAGGCGAAGCGGCGTTCGCGATGAAGCCATCCAGGTTGGAAGCGTGGCTGCTCAATAAGAGAGCGGGTCATGATCACACGATATGTCAGCTAGGAGGAGTCATCACCAGTCATTGCTCGGGTGGTAGACATACCTGAACATGCAGACGACCGAGTCTTGGATGTTGCCGACATTGTCCTGTCCCTCGGCGATAAAGTCCGAGCATGCGGCGATGCAGAACAGGTTGGCCATGGTCCACTGCTCGCATCCAGGCCAACACAGCATCAGAGTCAGTCGGCGGCGCCAAGTGTCCCAATAATCCGACAACGTACCGAGAGAATGTCCATGGGCAAGTAGTTCTTCTTGACGCCGAGCTGGCGCAGCACGGGGTTGAGCAGCTTGAGCGGGATGAGCAGCGTGATGGCGCTGAACCAGCCGACGAAGAGCAGCGCGAGCGTGGCGAGCCGCACGAGCATGTAGCCCGTCTCGAAGAGCGACTTGGAGCCCGGCAGCATCTCCAGGCGCAGCTGCGCGCGCACGGCGTCCAGCTTGGCGTTGGCCTCGTGCGTCTCGGGCGCCGACAGCCACAGCTTCTCAATGCCGCGCGCGTTCATCTCCTCCTCCAGCTCGATGCGCAGCAGCTCGGCGTCGCGGTACAGCTGGCGCCGCACCTGGTTGCGCCGCGCCAGCGACGGCTCCTTGGCCGCCAGCGCCAGCGCGGGACCCACGCGCGCCTCCATCTCCGCCAGCCGCTTCGCGAACCGCGCGTCCTTCAGCACTTGCTCGGGCGTCGCCATGGTGGTCAAGGTCCTCCCTCCGCTGCACTTTCTTCTTCTGGAGAATGGAGGCGAGGCGAGGCGAGGCGAGACTTGCTTGCCCCCTTGCATGGAATGCCGGGAGGGACGGGGAGGGGTGACGACGTGGCAGTAGAGACCAAGCGATTGGATGAATATAGGGTATTTGCGCCAATCAAACCGGAGAAACGCGCTCAGAGCGTCATCGACTCGCCTCACCAAGTGTACCACTCCTGATGGAACACCTGTATGAAGCCATGCCATGCAGCCAGCACTTGAACCCATGCTGTCCGCGACGCTTCTTGGGCATTGCGTCTTGGCAGTCCATTCACACAGGAGGCTCTGGTCGTTATGAGCTTGTGCAGGTATAGATACGTGTGAGTGCCTGGCGGAGACTCGGCACTCGCTCAGGCGGATCAGGCGTCCACGAGTCCAACTCCGCGAGGCAGCCATTGCTGTGCATACCGGTTGCACGATACTTGACGAGTGCGGATTGATAGCCCGAGGGATGTCCTTGAGCGCCACTGTGAAGTATCGGTCCTCTGAAAGGGCGTTGCCAGGCAGCGGTTTCTTCCGCAGGCTCAGTGAAGCCGATACGAGCTCGAAGAGGCGTCATTCGAGGTCGGATATCGCCCGCCCCTCTTGGCGCGCAGTTAGTTCCCAAGCGACAGACAAGAAGCCAACGCCTTCCCCCGCGCGCTGGAGCGAGCCAGCATCATGGACGACGGGATGAGCGCGAGCGAGCTTCGCCAGCGCTACGACCGAGGCGGGTCCGTGCGCGACTGCGACCTCAGCGCGGCCCAGCTGCGGTCTCGATACGCGATCCCGACCAACAGTACGTGCCCTTACCGATTCGTTGTCGATTGGTTGGAGTCGCTAGCCACCTGAGAGCTAACCTGTCAGATCGGTTGGTGCGGAATGCAGCGTTCAAGGAGGACAAGTCGGACGGCAGCATGGTGGTGATCGCCGGGGCGATCGTGGCGCTGGTTCTCCTGGCTGGCGCCGCTTACATGCTGATGTGAGGCGTCGCCCCAAGCCAAGAGAGGAAGACGAGGTCTTTTGCGCCGGCAGAAGCTGAGACGCGGCTACCAGCTCGACTCGAAGGCACCGCCGCGCCGCCCATATAATCCATTTGCATTCTGGAATCAGCCTCTCTTTTGCCCCTGCACCAGCAGCTCTCGCACTCTTCACAGGCCACGAGGCCGGCAATCGACGCGAGGTGCCACCAAGCTCTCGGGCCTGGCAACAGGCATCCTTGAGACTCCTGGCTCGTTTCCTCTTGCGGAAGCGACTCGCTCAGGAGCTTTTCACGCGTGCTTGCTTCCTCCCATCGACGCGGAGAGTGCAATTGCACATCATTGGCCCAAAGGGGTCCGCATGCTGTATACTGGCCATCACACGTGCGTATAATGCGTGTATAACAGTGCAGAACCAGTCACGCAAAACGAAGTCATCTATACATGTAATATGTATAATGACGTATACCGAGAAGAGAGAGACGTCGACGAAAGCAGTCACAGCCACTTTCGCCAAGCAGCAAGCACCCGCCGCCACCACCGAAGGAAGAAGCCGCCGCCGCCGCACGAGCCCCCGGAAGACCCTCAACACACCCCGACACCACCATGAACTACCTGCTCTTCCTCTACCTGAACCTCGTGCGCGGGCCGCAGATCATGGAGGAGCGGCGGAGGAAGGAGGACGCGGAGAAGCTGGCCAAGCTGACCGAGGACATCCAGGCCGGCACGCTGTCGGCCACCGTGGCGTGCAAGAAGTGCGATGCGCAGATCAACCGCATGGAGGTGCGCCCGAACGCCAAGGACGAGCACATGTGCGCCGCGTGCAAGGCTAAGGAGGCCGAGGAGCACCAGCGCGAGATGCGCGAGGCCATGCGCATGTCGCCCTTCATGTGGTTCCAGCTCTTCGTCATGCTGCTCGGCATCACCGTCTTCGTCCACCGCAACTTCATGCCGCTCTTTTGACGGGCGCGGGCTGACCGGCCGGCCGGCGGAAGAAGCGCATCCTGTATTACTCGGCGCGCAAGGCGGCGTGGGGCAGCGCGCTGTCCGCCTTCCCGCCGTTTCCCCCTCCTTGTAGACGCGACTTAACTCGACACAATCCAACAAACATGTCACCTTGCGAACCTGTCTTCGTGTACGTCATGAGCACCAGCAATTGTTCATGGAGCGGTGTAGTAAGCTCGTGGCGATCGTGAACATGGAGCAGAGGCACACGGGTGACCGCCATCCGCCAACACGCACAAATGGTCACAATCAGGAACTTTTCTAACCTAACCATATCGAACCGTGTCAACATGGAGGTTAGTAACCAATACACCAACACTCTCACAAACAGCTGAGTGCTGGTCGATCCTATCAAAAGGGCAACCTGGCCACAACGAGACAGGCGGCGGGAAGTGCGCAAGGTGATCCGCATCACTTCGATCGATGGCGACGACGCGCAGGGCCCGCGGGCCGGCGGGCGACGCTCACTGGGCCTGGGAAGAGGACGAGCAGACGTTGGACATCGTGCGGCGGCTGCGCAGCGGCGAGGCGCTCGAGACGCGCCAGTTCCTCAAGCCCATCTTCCGGTATGTTTGATTGGAAAGTCAAGACCGGAGTCTCTGGCTCCAACACTATCGCGACCTCGCTGATCTCCGACGCGCAGGTGGATGAAGATCGGCGTGCACAAGGACGGTAAGCGCGACGAGCAGGCCGTGGAGAAGGCGTTCGCGTTCGTGGACTGGATGGTGCAGCTGGCGGCCGAGGGCGACGACGACCTGGGCGTCCCTGCGCTGCCCCAGGTGCAACCGAGCTACGCGCTCAACACGATCGTGACGGCCAGCCAGCGCGCGGGCAGCCTGGAGGAGGCGGCGCGCGCCTTCGAGCTGCTGCTAGCGTACGGCTTCGAGCCCGACGTGTTCACGTACACGGCGCTCATTGACGTGACCGCGCGGACCGGAGACGTGGACGCGGCCATCGAGGTGCAAGCTTTTCTCACTATGGCTTGCCTGGCTGACTGCTAACCTGCTGTTCTGACTGCTGTGGTGTAGAGATACGAGGCGATGCGGACGTCGTCGTCGCGGCCGAACATCGTCACGTACACGACATTGATCCGCTCGGTCGGCTACAGCGACAGCGTGGACCCCGGCCGGTGCCTCGCCTTCCTCGCCCACGCGCGCGACGACAACACGTTCGACGACTCGCTGTTTCTCGAGGCGCTGACCACCTGTGCGCGTCGCAAGAATCTGGACGCAGCTGAGGAAATCATGGCCAGGATTGCGAGCGAGTCGCCCAAGCTTCGCGCCGACGACCGCTTCTTCCATGTCGTCGCGGATCTGGCCGCGCAGTTCGACAATCCCGGTGATGAAGACGTACTGCAGATGTGGCTGGCACGACGGGTCTTATCGCCGGAGGAGCACCAGAAGAGCTACGATGCTCGCGATGCGTTAAAGACTGTTGCCACCAACGCGCCGGAAGGTGCGCTCTTGTGTGATCTGGCTGGGTGGCTGGCTTCGTGGGGACTGACTCGGTGAGATTGGCTTTATCGCTCTGTTGATCGTTGCTCA
Source organism: Phytopythium montanum (assembly GCA_023338065.1). NCBI lineage: Eukaryota > Oomycota > Peronosporomycetes > Pythiales > Pythiaceae > Phytopythium > Phytopythium montanum. The sequence goes on from JAADXY010000270.1 coordinate 27,561, forward strand.
CAGGGTCCAAGGTGCTGGGCTGTCTCGGGTACCAAACGTCCGAGTCGGTGCGGAAGGCCGTGGTTCAGCACGACATCACGCGTCTCATGACTCGGCTCCGCTCCGGAGCCCTCGTCACAGTGTATGTTCAGCTCTGACGCGAGTTTGTGCAGCTTGTGATGTCTCTCGATCTCACTGACCATGGTTGTCCGTTGTGGCAACGCAGGAACGACTTTGAAACGCTGATCCATCAGTGCAGGAAGCGTAAGTGGAAGGAAGACATCGTGGTGATCTTGAAGGCGATGCGAGAAGTCGCTGACCACGGCTGGCGCATCGATGAAGACAAGGAAGAAGAGGATGACGAGCCTGAAGCGCCAGCAACAACATTCTCGTCCAGCGGTAGCACGGACAGTACGAGCGACGGAGCGTTGGAAACGACTCCAGCCCACGTCGACACTCCCCCACAGCCGCAGCTGCTGCCGACGTCCAAGACGTACATCTCGGTCATCGACGCGTATCTGACCTGTGGCGACGAGCCGGCTGCCTGGGAAGTCGTCGAGTACGTCAGCCAGCAGCCCGGCCTCGAGCGCGAGTTCGGACTGTACCGGAAGTTCATCCGCGGGGCGTACCTGATCACCAAGTGCGACCATATTGCGGAGCTGCTCCAGCTCGCGCAGGAAGACGGCATCACGTTCACGACACGCATGTGCGCTGAAGTTGCGCGGATGTTCGGGTATCTCCACAGCGAAGGGTTCGGTTTGATCTCGACGTACCTCCCGGACCTCGTCGACCCAGCGCAAGCCAAGACCAAGCAACAAGCCGCACTGGAAGAGCTGGTCAAGTCATGCGCGTTCAAGCAGAACGAGCGAGGGGTGGAGGAGACGCTGAAGAGCATGCTCGCCGCGGGATTCGAGCGGTCGGCCATCACGGAGACGGCCGTCTTCATAGCCTGCATCCAGCACAGCAAATTCGGGCAAGCCAAGGCGTCGCTCGCGCACTTTCAGCGCGAGAAGCTCGTCATGCGCATCCCAGTCTACGACTCGCTGCTGCATGAGATGTACTTCAAATACACTCGCCGCGGCAGCGTGTTCGACGAAGCCTCGCGCAAGGTGGCGATGAAGACGCTGTACGTCCGCCGCGCGCTCTTCGAGCAGGCGTTCAAGGATCGAGCGCACCTGGAGACAGCGAGCGACGGCGTCGAACAGTCTATCGGCACGTCGGGGGCGGATCCTTGTGGTGGAGATCTTGGAGAAGGCGAACCAGACAACTCAAGTGCGCTCCACTTTTGGTGTCGCCGATCCAAGCTGCGATGTGCGCCGCTCATGTTTGCACAGCACGCGGTGGAGATCCTGACGACCATCCGCGACAAGGAGTCCAAGCAAGCAGCAGAAGAAGGAATCCGCGCTACGCTCGTGGCTACCGACGACCCAGTCATGTTCTTGCTGCGAGCTGTGACTGCGCTGCGCTTCCTCGACCTGACATATCGCGCACTAGGCAAGCTGGCCAAGCAGCTCCTGTCGCTCATCACCGAAGAGCTGCAGATCGAGAAGCGCCACGCCGAGTTCTGCATCTCGCAGCTGCCACTGCTGACCGTCCACATCGTCAAGGAGCTGGACGACGCGGTCGGTCTGTACCGAGACTACGCCCCGGACCTGCTTGCGTTCGCGCTCGAAGCGCTGGAGCGTGACAATGTGGACAAGGTTGTCGGGTTCCTGACGCACCGTGAGCAGTTGTACTCGCTGGAGACGGCCAAGCTCGTGACGCCGAAGCTCGCGGACCTGTTCGTGTACGGCGGATCGACCAACGTGGTGCAGTACTACAAGCTGGAGGCGGCCGACTCGCTCGAGATGCGGAGGATGTTCGCTCGAGAGGTGATGGAGATGGAGAGCCTCGACCTGCCCGAGGAAGGCGAGGAGGACGAGGGCGACTCGCCTGCTGCGTCGTTCCCCTGCACTTCGCGAGCGATCCGAGAGCTTCGCCTGCAGCACGAGCCCGAGTTCATGCCGTACGTGATGCGGTCGCTACGGGAGGTGGAGCGGCTGACCTTCACGACCGTCGAGCACGATGAAGACGACGGCGTCACGTACTTGAAGCTCCCGCTGGACCAGGAGCACGTCGTCGTGGTCGACAACGACGACGCGGTCACACTCGCCTACGATGTGCTCAAGAGCGACGCGGTGACAGCGCTGGGTCTGGACGCAGAGTGGCGGCCAGACAGGGGCCATGGTACCAGCCAGTCCAAGTGCTCGGTGCTGCAGGTGGCCTGCGCGACGCACGTCTTCCTGTTCGACCTGATCCGCACGTCGATGGGGGACCTAGAGGACCTGTTCGCGCACCTGTTCGCGTCCGAGCGCGTCGTCAAGCTCGGGTTCGGCTTGGACGGCGACATTAAGCGCCTGCGATGGTCCTTCCCGGAGACCAAGTGCTTTGACGTGTTCAAGAGCGTGGTGGACCTGTCGTTCGAGGCGCCTCACCCCATCGCTTGTATCGACGGCATGTACTCGATCCTCGGCGACGGAGACGGCGACGCAGGTGTAGTGCTAGCCCCGCGGCAGCCCCGACGCGCCAAGGGCCTCAGCGCCGTCGTCAAGGAGACGCTCGGCCTGCCGCTCCGCAAGACGCAGCAGCGCAGCGACTGGGAGCGCCGACCGCTCACCCCCGCGCAGCTCTCGTACGCGGCGCTGGACGCCTTCTGCCTGTTGATGCTGCACGACGCGCTCCAGCAGGAGGCGTCGTGTTCGCCGGACTCGTCCTCGCAGTAGACGTTCTTCATTGGGATCAGGATATGTGATAGTATCCGGCCGAACGCCTTCGTGTTGCTGTTGATCGCGTTGAAGTCGAGCAGTCTCTATTGTGATATCTTCGACTGTACTACAATTTGGTCTTTGTCCATTTGTTACTGTCGCTTGTGATCTTTTAATTACACAAATGAATCCATAGAGGGCAGTTTTCAACGGACGGAAGCTTCACATTCTCTGACAAACTGCCAAATTCCAGGCTACTTCGCGACCAACGCTGCGGCACTAGCGGCTGGTCTCCAGCGCTTCCTGCTCCTTCTGCGTCTGCTCCTGGGCGATGGCGCGCGAGGTGATCACGCTGGAGGACTCGTCCAGCGGCTCGGAGGCTCCCAGCGTCCGCCGCCGGTCGCCAGAGCGGCAGCCAGCTCCTCGTACAGGCGCCAACATTGCGACCAGCGAGCGTCCACACAGCTATGAC
>JAADXY010000271.1:0-30718 GCA_023338065.1 Phytopythium montanum
TCACGTCCACCCGTCGGGGACCTCTGAGAATGCATGCATAAAAGGATAGAGGTTAGGACCTTGCGCGCGTCCGGCAGTGGCCGACGCGCGCTAAACACCATTCAATTCAGTTCTCATTTTTCACCAAAGCTTCAGAGTTGTTTTTTTATTACGATACTGTGCGGTAATCCACACAGTATTTACGTAACTAGACGCTTCCTCACACAGCGCTTCTGTGTAAGCCAAAGTAACCGAGCGCACGCCCGGTTACATGGGCTTCCTGAGCCCGCCCGGGCACGCCACGACCAATAATCCGGTCGAGCAGTTCAACTACGTGCTAAAGCGAGTCTACTCACTACACAGGAAGCTCAAGATGGACACCCTATTGGGGCTGCTGACGAAGTGCGCTAGGGACATGTCCGAGAGGACGACGCCGTTCCGGGACTACATCGAGGGGTCGTCGTCTCTGAACCGGCGCATGCAGCAAATGTCTCGGGACGGCCTTCTGCAGGAGAACGCTGCCGTCGTTTTCCTCGATCCTGGCGTTGTGGTCATCCGATCACGGCCAGCCGATCGTGCATTCGTCGCCACTGCAAAACGCACGAAGGAGTACCTGGCCGCCAGCGCGTAGCTCGGCACAAACTACGCCAGGGCGGGGCAAGTCGGACAGCAGTCGACGGACTGACCGGTCAGAGTGAGCAATCGTTTCTGTTCCTGCCGCTGCAGCCTCAAGTTCGGGACGTGCGTGCATGTGCTTGTCGCCATGCAGCGCTCGCAGAGTGTGGACAAAATGAGTCGGCGCATATTGTTCGATCGGTCGGTGCCACGCAGAGGTAATCGCAACGTGGCGGTGGCGACACAGGGCCGTAACGGCCCCGCTTTGAGCCGAGAGTAGCGGATGGACGTCGGGCTCCCCAGCGCCTCCATTTTCGGGCGGAAAACGTCGCCCAGCTGCGTGTGATGTGTGTGGGTCGTGACGATAACTGATCAAGAGAGTTTTTGTCATCGTGGCCCAGCGCTTATTGTACAGCTCGTCATTCATGTGCTGCTGCCGAACGCACCCCAATAGTGCTCGAGGGATAGTGTACGTTTGAGGAAATGATGTGGGAAGCTTTATGCAGAAGATAGTGACCACGTTTTGCTGCCCAGCGCCTCGGATTTTGACTGTGAGTCACGCGTGACTTGCACTGGCCGCTCTCGTAGGACACGGAGACTTATCGAGAGAGGAAAATGTTCAACCGAGTCCAGCATCCTCTACAAACCAAATCGAACGCTCTCGCTTACTGTTCGATCACCGCAGGCGGTCTCGCTTCTTGGCGTCTGCGCGTTCCTGTTGCTTGACCTGTTGGTCGCATGCTAGTACTGCCCTGGTCAGCTCCTACCGTATGTAGCTTAACCCTTGGCCTGGCAGCTCTCGCAGTTGCACGCGAACCAGAGCTTCTTCCCATAGTTGACGGTGATCTCGGCGCCAGCCGGCACCGAGTCAATCATGATGACTAGGATCTTCGTCAACTCGAAGAACGAAGCCCAGGAGCAAGCTGCGGGGATCTGCGCACACAAAACCTGGTATGTAGTATGCGATGGTGTCTCGCGCGCACAGGACGTCAGAGGGAAGCTTGGCTGCAGTCAACCCGCGCAAGACAGGAGGCGCTGCCGACGGCGCCTCTGACGCCTCCATTCGATCGCCGACTGCGTTTCTTGGACGACGCCGTGCTAACACTGTAATTTTGAGCAGGACTGAGATGCTTTGTGTAATATCCACGAGCACTCTTATTGGGCAACGTATGCTATGTCACCTACAATCATGCAACCAGCAGCGTGGTAACCGCCTAAGCTTACCCCTTTCGGCACTTTCCAAACACCTTAGGGCGAGGGGAAAAGAATCTGTGCAGATCACGTTTCTCGACTATTTTCAGGCCTCACCTGGTTATTTTCACATTTTCTCCCTGGCGACGCAGTTGTCGTCGACGACGATTACAGCTGGACGCGCAGCTTCGACTTGACGCTGGCGATAGGTGGAACCGCCGCGCAGATGGGGTGCGAGTTCGCGCAGCTCTTCGTGTCGAGCTTGCTCGTGCAGACGGTCGTTGTCGTGCTTTTTTCGACGTGACACTTCATCACGCTGTCTCGATAGCTCAGGGAAGCTGCGCTCGAGACGTGGACGACGACTGGCATGCGCGCGCCTGCTCGACTGGGCCAAGGAGGTGTTGCACGCAGGACAGTGGACGCGTGCGGTCGCCTTTAGGGATGGCTGCAATTTCAGAAGACATATCTCCACACATGCTCTGCGATAGCCACAGATTCGAGTTGAGGTCGTCCAGTTTATATTTCAGTTTGAAGTGGCAGTGTCGACTTTAGAATTGTTCTGAGTCTCGCAGGATGCGATTTACCTGTATGTGGGTTCGGTAGTTTACCGGTCACTATCCATCAACACCATTTAGGTCGTCTATTGGTCGCCAAAATAGACGGGACTTTGATAGCATTGTTTGGCGGAATAGGGCGAACCAGAATTACGAGAAGATCAGCCATTTCGACGTCGACAACATCTCCTCCCATGTAGGGGTAACATGTAGGGTAATTTGCAGTTGGATGGCTTACGACATTCAGAACAGAAGGATGTGTTGGTGATTCCGTACGTGTGAAACATGTCTCAGCATTTGTGGTTGTTTGCGGAAAGGACACGTCATGTAACTCACTGAGCTCTCACGAGAGGAATGTGCTGTAGGGCTTGGTATAGTGATTCACAATTCCAGCAGAATCGTGTCGGCAAGGACAATCTGTGCGACCATAGATGAGTACCTTCCGATAAATGGTCTCCACTGCAAACAAGCTTCATGTGTATGCTAACCTCAACGTCAACAATTGAGTGGAAGGTCGCAAAGCCTGCACATGGAAAAAGGGTCGTTTGCAACGGTGATGACGGTGAATAGTTGAACACTTTCGCGGTAGAATACCAATACCTCGGAACCGATTTCTTCATCATCTTCATCGTTGATCGTTGAATAAGTATAAATATATTTTAATATGTATTACCATTTTTATCGCAACTAAAGATTAGTGATTCCACGTCAATTAATATTCACGGTGCGATGCAAGCGCAGGGAAAACAGCCGATTTCGGATACGCCACCAAAAACGTAAGCTCCAGGCAAACGCTATATTTAATGGTTCTCACGTCATCCACATCTCTGTATGTTATAAAAAACATTGGTGGTAGCGATAACTTATGCTGTAATGGAGATCCGAGCGCTCAAAGACAGTCACTCAGAGAGTTTGCTGAAAACGCCGACATCTTTGAACTCGACAGTTATATCCGCAACTTTGTCCTAAACTTTACTATTCATTTGCAAATGTTGACCTTGGCATAAAGGTTACACCACACTATGAAGTGATACGACAATACTTGTTCAGCAGCTGATATTGAATTAGGAACTGTTTTGTCAGAGTGGCACGTCACCATTGTTATTGGATCTGGAACTTGTGTGCACCACTTCATCCAACGGTAGTGGCTGCAGTGTGCGCTTGGATGGCGATACGCGCCTTTAACCATCTGCACGCGCAAATGGCAATCCGTGTCTATCAGTTTCTCATGAAACAAATCAGGGTGACGGCCTTCCGCAGTTGTTTTGCCATAGCGCGCTTCTGGAATCGCCCGAACTTGACTCTCGGCGTACAGATTAATCTCTTTATTTTTTTATATTTGTACACACGCGTGACTAGGGCTCGTTAGTAATTATATGCAGCTGAGTAATGTTTAGTCAAAGTACGTATGCAAACGCTAAAATTACATTATCTTCCTTGGTATATTATTAAAATACCTGCCATAATAGAACACTTGCGTGCGCTGATTTAAAATGTCACTGCATGACCTAATACGAGTTGTTTGGCCGCATTCGAGATAATGCAAATTTGACATGTTGGGCGACAATTACAGTAGTTATCAATAATATAGGATTTATAGCTCAATGCCTTTTAGCGCGATCATTATGAGAGAATGTTTGATCGAGGTAGTTCACGGCACTCCAGTTTCGCACCATTCTAAAAACATTATTTCTCGACACATGCCACTCAAGCTTCGTTATGTTTATGAACCCTTATGTTTTTTTATCAGAGTAGGGGGACCTAGCATAGATACCGAGCGGGAACAAGAACATACGCTCGTGATCACCCGTCCTTCGTAGCAGAATCCGGCAATTCTGAGAGGAGCGAGTGCGAAACGCACCCTTCACTCAATTCTATCCACGCATGAAGACAGAAAATTTTGAGGTGGCGCCGCTGATCGAGGTGAAAGCGGCCAATACGATCGCATCGCTGTTTCGGTGGCGACTGTGCATGTACATCCGGATTTGAATGCGCGCCAGGGCGGGATACACGGCCGATCGGAGACCAAGCACCTGAGTGCTGGCTGCTTCCGCGTGTGGAACCAGCTGAATTTCTAAGGTAAAGGCGAAGCCTGTCTAGTCAGTGGGACGAAGCCAATGACATCGCTGAGCTCGAATTCCGCACTTAACTGAGGGTGGTTCCGTGGGAGAGAACCATCCGACCTCGTCGTCCCTTCTTTTTTTTGACAACTTGGCGGACATTTTCTCGTGGATGAAGTCTTTGCAGCAGAGGTGAAGTTTTTTTTACTATTTTCCCACAGTAACTGCATTGTAAGCTAAACGTTATTTATTATGGTAACGCGAGGACCAAGTAAAATAATAATATGGACCCATAACTGCAATAAAATACGTTTAAGTAAACCCATACAAAACTGGAGTCAACGTAATGTTGACTAGCTCAGGGAGTCTGACATCTTGATCTCCAATTATTTTGACCGTCAGCACCGCTTCACCTCGCTCGCGCCGCGAGCTTTGCCTCTCGAGATTGTTGTTATTGTCCACCTTCCAAGCAAGCCACCACTCGCCTCATCCCCAAGCCCACGATTTCCAACAACAAGGAGATCGCCGCCAACTTCTACGAGGCTCAAGGGGCCAGGATGCAACGGTGCAAGCAGTGCGGGTCGATCGCAAGCAGCTGTCCGGGACCGGGTACACCAACCTGGTGTTGCACCTCGCCAGCAAGCACGACGACTACAACGACCAGTACGCGGCGGCCCACCGCACGACCGAGCAGTCACTTCACGAGTTTGGCTTCGTGTCGCAGGCGACGGCCAACCGCTACCGGTGGATGCGGTGGGCCATTAACCGAAACATGCTGCTCTCCGAGGTCGACAATGAGGCGACCTGTGCTATGGCAAGTGGAAGCCTGCCTGCTCGAAGATGCTGCGCGTGTCCATGCAGACAGTGACAGCCAAGGTGGGCTTGAGTCTCCAGGATTAGATGGGAGCCGAGATTGGACTCATGTTTGACGGCTGGACGCACGGCTCGACACACTACATCCGCAACGTTGTTTACGCCACGGACGGGCTCGTCCGCCAGCCACTTCTCACCCTGACATCGCTTGGCGAGGGAAGCCAGACAGCTAACGCGCATATTGAGCTTCTGAGCTCCGTGCTGTCCATTTGCAACAAGAACCTGGGCATGATCCAGTTTTTTTGTTAGCTACAATTGCGTGCCCAACCAACTGATCGCTACCAAGATCCGCCAGCCTCTGATTGGCTACTACAGTCACCGATTTAACTTCGCAGTTCACAAGCTTCTCAACGACCACGAGCCGGCGTTATTCCAGGTTAATACCCTGATGGTCCAACTGTGCCGATGGAACAACGCTTCGGAGCTGGCTCGATACACCTCACTCCGCCCGATGAAGTGCAACGCCACACACAACTCCTCCACGATCGCCATGCTCGAGAGGGACGTCCGCGTCCGCCCGGAGAAACGGAGCTGAGGCCCCGCCACGGTAAAGTACACGCCAGAGTTGAAAATCCACGCCAGTGATTCAGTCCAGTAACCAGATCCATGTATTGAGAGTATCAGAGACCATTACCGTATTCCTGATGTGCTGCACATGCAGGTGGTTAGAGGCTCCTATCGCCATCCAAGCGCACCCAGCTGCCACCAATGTTGAATGAATTGGTGCACACAGTTTCCAGATCCAGTAAAAATGGCGCCGTGCCACTATTGTAAAACCGTGTCTAATTCAATATCGGCTGCCATAAATACGTTGTTTTACAACTTTATACTGTACTTCTGTATGTGATGCTACCATTTTTTGCCAAGGTCTAAATTTGCAAATGCACTGTAACCATTAGGACAAAATTGCGAATAAATTGTTGAGTGCGAAGGTGTTGACGCTTTTGTGAAATCGCTCTGAGTATCTCCATGACGGCGTAAGCTATAGCTACCAAAGTACCACCAATGTTTTGGCAAGATACCGAGGTGTGTGATGATGTGAAAATCTTTTATTACAGCTGTAGAACTGGCGCTGTGCACTGCGAAGATGAATGGAAAGTGAGATTGGAATCTGTCGTTGATGAACGGCAGCACGCGGCTGCCAAGCCACCGTGTTCGACAAGCTACTGCTTCACTACAACTGGATCTTGTTCGTGCTGCTGCAACCGAGCGCACCATTGCGTCCACTTAATTCTCATGCGGGTCTGGCGCACGCCGTCGCAGAGATGGCACTGCTTGAACATCCATTTCCAACAACAGCATCCGCCCGGAGCTTACGTTTTTGGCGGTGTATCCCAAATCGGCCGTTTTTCCTGCATTTACGTCGCAAAGTCAAGAATAATTAGAACATTACAAAAAATACCATCATTTGTAAATCAGAGTGTTTGTCTTCTTTCCTAAAATCTGATTGCTTCAGTCTCTGGATTACTTCATTTCAAGCAAGTGCACATCATTGCTGCTGTACATGCATGTTCATTCGCCTCGTCGCCTCGGACGGTCCTGCTCGCTAAAGCTCACTCACTTCCCAATCCACCTTGCAGCCAGTCCACCAGCAACCAGCAGCCAACCTCCGACCTCCAACGCCTGCAATGAGCCCGCCGACGACCAACAAGGTGCCGGCCAAGTGGGACGCCGAGCAGATCCCGTCGCTCGAGGGCAAGCTCGCGGTCGTGACAGGCGCCAACTCTGGCATCGGCTACGTGACGGCGCTCGAGCTGGCTCGTCACGGCGCCGACGTGGTGCTCGCGTGCCGCAACGACGCCAAGTGCCAGGAGGCGGCGCAGAAGATCCAGGAAGCCATCGCGTCGGCCCCAACCCGCGGCCACGTGAGCGCCATGCAGCTGGACGTGAGCAGCCTCGCGAGCGTCGCCGCGTTCAGCGAGCAGTTCTCGCAGCAGCACGAGCGGCTGGACGTGCTGGTCAACAACGCCGGCGTCATGGCCATCCCGTTCGAGAAGACTGTGGACGGGCTCGACATGCAGTTCGCGACCAACCACTTGGGCCACTTCGCGCTCACAAGTCACCTCTTCCCGTTGCTCAAGCGCAGTCCGGCCGCGCGCGTCGTCAACGTGAGCAGCTTGGCGCACCGCACCGCCAAGATGGACAAGAACAACGTCATGATGGGCGAGGAAGGCTACAGCACCGTGACTGCCTACGGCAACTCGAAGCTATACAACGTGCTCTTCGCGCTCGAGCTGGACCGCCGACTCAAGGCCAGCGGCATCTCGAACGTCGTCTCGGCGTGTGCTCACCCGGGCATCACGCGCACCAATCTGCTGGCGGCGCCGACGGCCAAAAACGGCTTCTTCCCGCGGCTGCTCTGGAAAATCTTCTCCTACTTCCCGCTGTTCCAGACGGCCGAGATGGGAGCATTGCCGCAGTTGTACGCCGCGACGGCGACCAACGTCGAAGGTGGCGACTTCTTCGGGCCAGAGGGCGACCGCAAGGGATACCCCGCGGTCGAGGAGCCGCAGAACGAGAGCCGCTCCGAGGCGGCGGCGACCGCGCTCTGGGAGCAGAGCGAGCAGCTCGCCAAGCTCCGGTTCGAGGTCAAGTAAGACTCGTTGAGTGCATTACCATGAGAACAACACGTATCTCCTGCTGCTTCTTCTCCTTGTTTCTCGGCTCGTTGCCGTCGCTCTTACACGTTGAATGGCCCGCCCGCCATCGTCTCACTGTTGACCCAGAGCTTGGCAGCCGACGACTTGGAGCGCGCCTTGCGGGACGGTGTCTCGAGCGTCGGGTATCCCCAGGCGGCCATGAATCCCTTCGGGCCGTAGAAGTCGCCGCCTCGGACGTCAGCCGCCGTCGCGGCGTACAGCGTGGGCAGTGCTCCCATGTGCTGCGTCTGGAAGATCGGCGTGTGGCCAGCCAGACGGAACAACCAGCTCCACACGCTGCTTCCACCCTGCTGGTTGCTGTTGACCGCGTTGGCCACTAAGCTCGTGGCGGTCGAGCCGGGATGGCACGCGACGGCCGTGACGTTGAGGACGCCGCTGGCCTTGAGCCGGCGGTTCAGTTCGAGCGTGAAGAGCAGGTTGCACAGCTTGGAGTCGGCGTAGGCCAAGTAGCGATGGTAACGGCGAGAGTTCGCTTTGCCGACGGTGTCCACGTTGAACAGCCACGCGTGGCGGTGCACGAGACTGCTCACGTTGATGACGCGCGCGTCCGGGCTGAGCTTGAGCATCGGCAAGAGCTGACCGGTGAGCGCGAAGTGGCCCAGGTGGTTGGTGGCGAATTGGCTCTCGACGCCGTCCGCCGACAAGGCGAACGGGCCGGCCATGATGCCGGCGTTGTTGACCAGGATGTCCAGCTGCTTGTGCGTGGCCAAGAAGTGCTCGCTGAAGGCGCGCACGCTCGCCAGGCTGCTCACGTCCAGCGGCAGGGACTTGACGCTGCCGGCGGTCGGGGTGGACGCCAGCAGCTCGCGGAGGTCGACCTCGGCCTGGCGTCCGCGCAGTTCGCTACGACACGCGAGCACCACGTCGGCTCCTCTGCGCGCCAGCTCGAGCGCCGTCTCGTAGCCGATGCCAGAGTTGGCGCCCGTCACAATCGCCACCTTGCCGGCGAGCGACGGGATGTGCTTTACGTCCCATTTGTCCGGCACGGGCGGCCGACGAGCGCTGGCGCTGTTCCCCATGGCGTCCGGATGAGTCTTTTGCTGTTTGAACGGTTGACGAAGCGGGGAGAAGTTCGAGTGCACGAGGTCCCACGGTGGAAGACGGCCAGAAACAAGGGGGCCATGTATTGGATAGGCAACCCTGCGCACGCTCACTGGTTCTCCTTCTGCTCCTCATCCCCCGCCATCGCCTTGTCGGCGCTGCTCTTCTCGGCCTCCTTGACGGCACCCAAGTCGCTGACAGACTCGGAGACGACGTCCGAAGCGTTCCTTGCCGGCGACGCCTCGTCTTCGTCGTCTCCCGCCTTTGCCAGAGCGACCGAGGTCTCGTCGCCCTCCTCCCTCATGGGCTCGTCCTCCATGGACGCGGCGGGCGTGGCGCTCGCGTCCTCCATCTCGGCGTCCTCGTCGTCCGGCACCTCGCCCTCCTCGACGCCGTCCTCCTCCTCCTCGTCCTCCACCCTCGTCTTCTTGGCAGTCGCATCCTCAGTGTCCTCCTCCGACTCGGAGCGCGCTCGCTTCTTGTTCGACACGTCTGTAGACAAAGCAACACGCACCACATCCGTCAACACCTCCCTTCACAACCATACAAGACAATGCCAGACGGCGAGACGTACCGAGAAGCGTCGCGCTGGCCTGCTGCTCCTCCTCCGACAGCGCGTTGCCGCTGTCGTCGCCGCTCTGCCCCGCCGACTTAGCCTCGTGCTCGTCCGGCGAGCCAAAGAGCGGCGTGGCCGAGGGCGTGTCCGGAGGCGTGGCGCTCGGCGAGTCGTCATCCTCGTCGTCGTCCCCGTCGTCGTCCATCGACCCGAGGTACTCGACCGCCAGCTCGGGCTCCACGAGCCACTTGCTCGGCTCCTGTTGCTTGACGCGCGGCGATGGTGCCCAGATCTTGAACGCGCCGCCGTCCGCGCCACCCGAAGGTGTCGCAGCAGACTGCTCCAGCGGCGTGCGACGCAGCACGCCAGGGTTGAACTCTAGCCGGAAGGCACCTTCGCCCTCGAACACGGCCTTGGTCTTGTTCAGGTACGCCGCCGCCACTTCGGGCGACGCGTCGTGCCGGAGCTCCTGCTGCTCAGCAAAGAGCTTGAGCAGCTCCTGACACGTGTCGTCCGCCGCCAGGTGCTGCATCTGCTTGAGCACCTGCGACACGAGCTTGTCCATCGTAAAGAGGAAGTACGACGTCGAGCCCATGAGGCTGCGGCAGCAGTCCTCGTACTTGGTGTTGTCGATCGAGCCGTCGATCAGGCCGTACAGCTTGGTCACGTACGCCTGGTAGTCACCCGCCTTCTCCTTGCCGGACGCCGGGTCGTTCGCCAGCGGGTGCCTCCACGGCTCGAGTGCGCGGATCGCAGGGTTGACCGTGCGCCGGTGCCGGTTGCGCTTGGCCTTCTCGCATAGCTCGCGCGCGCGGTCCAGGCGGTTGTGCAGCATCTGGTACAGCCGCAGGAAGGCGTACGCGTGCTGGCTGCCGTAGAAGCGCGACGTGTTGCGCTCGACAAAGCGCGCCGCGTCCCGCTTGTCGTCCAGGACCGGCAGGCTCGGCGGGAAGTCGGACGCCTCCTCCATCGAGATGGCCTCGGGCTGCAGGTACGCCTGCCCGATCGGCAGGTTCACGACGTGGTAACCCTTGGCTGCGTTGAACGACTGCAGCGTGCCGTCGCCGAACTCAGTGCTCACCTCCGTGCCGACGCGCAGCGTCTTGGACTTCTCGAGCGTCACCGTCGTCTGCTTGGGCTTGCGCACGAGCCACTCCTCCTCCATCTGGAAGAACGGAAAGTAGAACGCCTGCCACATCTTGGACACCTTCTCCTTGTCCGCCACGCTCAGGTTCTTCTCGGCGGCGTACGACAGCAGCCCGAACGCGTCCTTGTGGATCTGCACTGACGCCAGCTTGTACTTGAAGTGCGGCTTCCACTCGGACGCTGGCGCGCCGTCCGCCGCTGGCGTCTCCGTAGGCAACGACGAGAGCGCCAAGCTCGGCAGAGGAGTCGCACTCGCGGAGCTAGCAGCAGTGTTGTCTCCTCCAGTCGGCGCCGGCGTCGAGTTGGCGTCCGCCTGCTGCTTCTTGAGCGCATCCGCGATCTCCGACGCTTGAGGAGCAGCAGGCTGAGGCGCCTCCTTGGTTGCCATCGTGTCCGCCGCCTTGGCCTCGGCGGCAGCAGCAGCAGCCTTCTCGTTCAGCTCAAGCTTCTTCTTGGCCTCTTGCAGCAGCACCTTCATGCTCGTCTGCTTCTTGTCCTTCTGCTTGAAGTAGAACGACGAGTGGTCGAGCGACTTGTGGAAGTTCTTCTCGTTCACCTCCTTCCACTGCTTGTTCAGGTCCTCGCGCGCGCGGCGCCACTCCTCGTCCTTCTGCTTCAGGCGCTTGAGGATCACAGGGATCGCGCCGGCGGGGTACTTGCGCAGCAGCTCGAGGATCTGGCTGCCAGCCTCGCCGTAGATGCGCGTGATCGCGTTGAGGTGCGTCGTGCGGAACGTGCCCTTGTCCACCACGTAGTTCCACAACTTGTCATCGGCGCCGTCCTTGTCTTTGAGCACGTCGATCTCGCGCGCCAGCGGCTCCAGTATGCTGATCGTCGACGTGTTGGCCTCGATCACCATGTCGATCTCGAACCGCTCGTCTTCGCACTTGAACAGCGCCTCTTCATACTGGTTCTTGCGCATGCTCTTGAACGAAAAGTCCTCGCTGCCCGTCGGCACCGACACCCACTCGTCATTGCACACGCTCCGCTCGAGCTTTGAGCGAGACGAGCACGGTGGGATCGGGTAGCTCGCAGGCAGGCCGCGGTAGGACGGCGTCGCGCGGCGGCACTGCGACAGATCCGTCTCAGCGAGAGGGATGAAGGGCCACACCTCCTTCGGGTTCGACTGGATGCCGTGCGCGCTGATCATCTGGTCGAACTCCTCGACGAGGTCCGTGTGGCGTCCAAAGAGGTTCCTGATCAGCGACAGCATCTCCTCCCGGCCGAGCACCTCCTGCGAGTACAACTCCAGGCACTTGAGGAACTCGCGCCAGTTGTCGCGCGACGGCAGGATCTTCTTGATTCGCTCAAAGATGCTCCACTCTTCCTTGTCCAGCAGCACGTCCGACAGCGCCAGGTACGCGCGGCGCTCCTTGCCGTCGTACGGGCGGCGCTTGGCGCGCTTCTGCTCGAACAGCGCGCGGTTGCGCTCGCGCTCGCGCTCCTTCTCGCGGCGCTCGAGCGCTTTGCCGCTCAGACGACGCTCGTCGCCGGCTCCGTGCTTGTACATCCCCATGTCCTTGCCCTTGCCGCCCTTGCCACGGTAGTCGTCCCCGGGCATGAGCGTGCCGTCATCGATCATCAACCCGCGGCTGCCCTTCATGGCCGCGCGATCACTCGGAGAGTCTGCACCAGCGCGCATGCCGCGGCCGTCGTCACGGCGACCCATCATCGATTGCGAGTGCTGGTACGATCCCGGTCCTCCGGCGGCGTACGGGTCGCGCTGGGCGTACTTGGCCTTGGCGAGCATGTCCTTGCGCTGCTCGGCCTCCTTCGCCGCTCGGTTCAAGCGCTCAGTCGCTTGCTTCTGGACGGCGTCCGGTAGGAAGAAGGTGAACTCGCGCAGCAAGTCAGGGTGGTCACGGAAGAGGTGCGACACCTGGTCAAGCACCTGGCGGATCGAGCGCTGCTCCTTCTGGTACGTGTGCAGGATCGCCAGGAACTCCTTGTAAGTGTCGGGCTCGTCCGCGAACCGTTGCTTGATCGTCGTCACGTAGTGGATCGCGTGGTCGAACTCGACGGGGTTCGTTGAGCTGCGCGACGAGTTAGCGCCTTGTCCGCCGCCCATTTGCTGCTGCATTTGCTTCTTGGTGCTCTGCTTGTTGCCCTGGCTCGACTTCATCGACTGATTAGACGGCATGCCCTGCTGGCGAGAAGGCGTCGGCTGCTTGGCAGAGTGATGCTGCGCACCAAGATCCTGAGGCGCGTACTGCGGCGGCGGGATGTTGACCGGTGGCGGACGGTGACCGGGAGGTCCCATGCCAGCACCGCTCGAGCCTTGACCGCCCGGCACTGGCACAGACATGTTGCCAAACAGCGACGAGCCCGCGCTCGAGATAGCGCCTCCACTGGCACCTCCTCCTCCGACGCGGCCTGGGATCTGCGATGAGATCACTTCAATCGTCGTGTCCGGACGGATGCGGTAGCCAGGCGGGAGGAACGTGTTGAACCCCAGGATGAGGTTCGGGTACCCGCGGAAGAGGCTCGAGACGCGCAGGATGACGCCAGGCGTGTCGATCCTGCAGCCAATGAAATGAGAACAAATGAAGGAGTCAGACAACCTGAGCAAGACGCACAAGACCCCAGCGTAATGCATGCGACCGAGTACGTACGCTTGCGCCTTGAAGTCCTTCATCACGTCGAGGAACTGGTTGTAGATGTCAGGCTGGTCGCCAAACTGCTGCTTCACCTGGTCCAGGTACAGCAGCGCGTCCTCTACGCGCAGCTCTCGATGGCGCGGCGGCTGCTGCTGCTGAGGCGCCATCGACGACTGCTGGGCACTCGTGTAGTACCCCGCGCTGTTGTCGTCGGCTTCGCTCGTGCGCTCCAGCACGTACTGCACTTGTTGTTGCTGCTGTTGCTGCTGCGGCGGCTGCTGCTGCGGCATCTGCACCTGCTGCACCTGCTGCACCTGCTGGTGCTGGTTGCTCTGCGGCTGCATCTCGCGGCGTGGGCTGGGCGGCCGGATGCTGTACGACTGGCTCGGTGGCTTCATCCCGCCCGGGTTCGACATCGAGCTGACCGACGGCGGGTTGCCGAGGCCCTGGGTCATCCCCTGCGGCTGCATCCGCACGCCCGGGTGGCCCATGAGTACGCTCCCGCCAGAGGCCGACGCCGACCCGCCCTGGCTGTTCGGAGGCTTGCCCAGAACCGAGGGGGCGCCGGGGACACCGCCGCCGAGCGTCCCTCCGCGCGGCGGGTGGAGGATCGAGCCAGACAACGGGTGATGCGGCGAGCGCGACGAATTGGGGACGCCGAGCGGTGGAGGAGGCAGCGGAGGCGGCCCGGCGTGCATCATGGACCCTCCGCCGCCGTGCAGCGGGTGCATGCCGGCGTGCGTGAGCTGCGAGATGGTCGGCGCCGGGTGGTAGCTGTGCGGCGGCGCGCCGCCCTTGCCGCCCATGGCGCTGCTGGTGCTGGCGTTCAGCGCGGCTGGTGGCGGCCCGTGGCGCTCACCTGACGATCCCGGGTACGACGGGTTCATCTTCAGCTTACCGCAGGGGAAACGTCGCCCTTTCCAGTCGACTTGAGAATCAGAAAGGCGGGGAGGCGGGGGTTCGCGGCCTATCAGGTGAACGGGGACGGGAGGGGGGGCGACGGAGCCGCTGCTTGACGTCCAGGAAGTCGACGAAGGCCACGGAGCGCGCGTCTCGGAGCGCGGGCGGCCTTGCCTTCCTTCCACGCGGCCAGGCGCCGGCGACAGACTCACGGGGAGGGGGGAGCGGTCAGTCGCGCCTTCTTTTCCGAAATGCTCTGGCGGACACCACTGTCGGTTGTGCAGGCGGGGAATCTCTCACGATGTTCCGTTAAATCGGTACAGTTGAGCCTCCTGATTCGGACGTAATCGAGCGAGTGCAGTTCGTTTCGTACTTTGCCGACCATCAACACTACTCTTGTCCTTTCAACCCACCCACATTGCGCGCGTCACATGCGGCGGAGTGCATGCGGAATGGCGAAACCGCGATGTTTCGGGCTCAGGATGAGGTCCCCCATTCGCCTCATAATTATAGATGCGCTGGCCGGGTGCTGACCTGCATCAACGCCATGAATCGCGCCAAGGACGCGGGTGCTAATAGTACCACCAAGAAGCGCGCCAAGGCGAGGCGACTGACGGTGGGAGGTGCGCAACTGCTCAGCATACCGCGCGCGTCGTCACTGCATTGCCGTGAGATGACCGCAATCTTGCTGACGGACAGAGGAAGTCGAGCTGGAGACGGAGGCAGCGGCGCGGCGGCGGCAGGAGCGCCGGAAGCAGCGCGACAATGTGGCGCCGCGGCTCAAAGCGCAGCAGAAGCTCTCGCGGGTCAAGAAGACGGAGGAGCACGCGCATCTGCGCCTGCGCCACAGACAGAGCGCCGGCGAGCGCCAGCGCAGCCTGCACACGAACGGCAGCGCCGCCAAAGGTGTGCCCATACCTACCGCTGTCAGTGTATGCTGGTCGCAAGCTAATGATGGCTGGTGCTGCGCTTGCAGTTGGGATCGAGCAGCCGCAGACCGCACGCGGTGCGCCACCCGAGGCTCCGACCTTGAAGGCCGTGCTCGAGCGCCAGCGTCCGCAATCCGCCAAGCCCTCGAGGCAGCCGACTCCGGCCTCTTCGGCCAGTCAGAAGGAGCTCATTGCCGGGACGCGCATCCGCGTCCGGCACTGGGAGAACTGGCTGTGCCATCCGCTCCCGATGACGACGGCGCAGCTCGCAGCGAGCCAATCATCTCCGACGCTCCGCAGCGACAAGGACAGCCATTGCGGCAAGTCGGACGCCGAACCCATCGATCCACCCGACGCGAAAACGTGCACCGCCAAGAGGATTGCCACGAGGACCAACATTGTGGTCGACATGCGCCGCCTGCGCGTACTAGACGCCTCGGACGACGAAGACGGTGGCGACGACATCACCGACCGACGAATGGTCACTGGAGCGCGCCAGGCTTGGACGAGCGAGGACGACCGAGGTCATGAATGAATCCCGCGAGTGATGGTGCGTGTTCACGGCAGCCACACACACGCACAATCAACTGCATGAGTGGTGGCAATTGAAGGGCCGAGAGTGGCGTCTACGTGAATCATTTCCATCCCGCCGTGAGCGAGTGCTCACGGTCGCGCCTCTTGCTGAAGCATCCGCGGCGTCACGATTGCGGTTCAAACTTCAACCACATCGAGGAAGTAAAACCTGTCTAAATAAATCCTAATACATAACTAATGCAATAATAGATGAGTAAAACATCCGAATGACCCTTCTTTAATTTATGCAAATCTAACTTTGTATCTAGCTGCTGGCACGGAAGGTCGTTGCAGTTCGCCTGCACCTTCATTTCCCGGCGATGACATGGGCTCTCCCGGCGCTGCACGTCATATCCCCGGCGCTCCGGTCGCGTCCACACAACTCCATTTCCCCGGTGCCTGGCACGTAGCGGCATCAGAGAAGCATGGCGCAGCAGCAGACGTCGGCTCGACGCTTGGCGGCGCTCTCTCGGCAGCTCGAGAGCGGAAACGCCGACCCCACGCCACAGCAATGCGCGGCGTCGACAAGCGCAGTGGTGCGCCGCGAGCTGCAGCAGGAGCGTGAGCGCGCATCGTTCACCCCGCGCGCCATGACGCTGTTCCTGGACGGCGGCGCCGACAAGACGGCGTTCCGCGAGAAGGCCATGGCGCTGCTGGAGCGTTACCCGGAGTTCCGCGCGCAGGGCCTGGGCACGTACGACCTGACGCTCGAGCAGCGGCGAGAGCTGACGTTCCAGCGCGTGCGGCGACTGTACCAGCTCTTCCTCGAGCACGGCGCCAACATGGAGCAGCGCAACGCGCTGGCCGAGCTCGTGGGCGTCTTCGACCTGACGCTCTGGGTGCGCAACGGCGTGCACTTCGGGCTCTTCCTCGGCGCGCTCATGGCGCAGGGCGACAAGGCGCAGCAGGACGAGTGGCTGCCACCCGCCATGCTGCTGCAGCTCTACGGTAGCTACGCCATGACGGAGCTCGGCCACGGCAGCTTCACGCGCGGCTTTGAGACGACCGCCACGTTCGACCGCGCCGCCGATGAGTTCGTGCTGCACACACCGACCGACACGGCCACCAAGTGGTGGATCGGGTGCGTCCCCTTGCTTACTGCTTAGCCATTTAATTCACAACTAACTATGCCGCTCCTACGATACAGTGCGGCAGGTCAGACGGCGACGCACACAGTCTGCTTCGCGCGGCTGAACATCGACGGAGAGGACAAGGGCGTCCAGACGTTCGTGGTGCAGCTGCGCGACCTGGACACGCACTTGCCGCTCCCGGGCATCCGAGTCGGCGATCTTGGCAAGAAGATGGGTCTGCAGGGCGTCGACAACGGCTGGATCCAGTTCGACCGCGTGCGCGTGCCTCGCGCGCATATGCTGCGCCGTTTCGCGTCGGTCGCGCGCGACGGCACCTTCACGCGCACGCACAAGGCGCAGATGGCGTACGCGGCGCTCATCGGCACGCGCGGCAAGCTCGTGACACTGTCGGTTGGCATCCTCAAGCGCGCGCTGACCATCGCCGTGCGCTACTGCGGTGTGCGGCGCCAGGGAGAGCAGGTGAACCCTTCGGACCCGCACACGGAGACCAAGCTGCTGGACTACCAGAGCCACCAGATGCGGCTGCTGCCGGCGCTCGCCAAGGCGTACGCGTACCACTTCCAGACGAGCTACATCGAGTCGCTGGTGGACAAGTTCGACCAGCAGGCCGACGACATCTCGGAAGAGCTGCTAGCCGACATCCACGGGACCATGGCCGGATTCAAGGCCTTCTGCACCTGGGACGTGCAGGCCGCGATCGAGACGTGCCGCCAGAGCTGCGGAGGCAACGGCTACAGCTCGTACACGGGGCTCGAGGAGCTGCTGGCCAACTTCTCCGTCATCGTCACGTTCGAGGGAGACAACACGGTCATGGCGCTGCAGACGGCCAACTACCTCGTGCGCTGCGTCGAGCGCCAGCGCCGCGGCGAGGCGCTCGCCGGGTCCGTTCAGTACCTGGACAAGTGCCGCTCGCTGACTACTTGGCGTGTCCGCTCGGCCGCCGACCTGGCCGATCCGGCGCAGCTTCTTGAGGCGCTGCACTTCTACGCCTGCAAGCAGGTGCTGCGCACGGTGGACAAGCTCCTCAGCCTCGAAGGTGACGCGTCGCTGCCGACGCCGCAGGCGCGCTGGAACGCCTGCCAGGTCGAGCTGATCGAGATCGCGCGCGTCCACGTCTTCTACAACGCGGCCACGCGCTTCCTCGAGGTGCTGCAGAGCGGCGAGGCCGCGCAGCTGGCGCCTGCGCTCGCCGCGCTCTGCCGGCTGTTCGTGCTCCACGAGTTCAAACAAGGCGCCGCCTTCCTGCTGCAGGCCGGCTTCATGTCGCCGGCGCAGGCGCAGCTCGTGCACGACGAGCTGCTGATCACGTGCGCGCTAGTGCGCCTGGACGCCGTCGCGCTCGTCGACAGCTTCAACTTGAGCGACCTGGTCGTCAACTCGACCATCGGCGCCGCCGACGGAGACGTGTACGCGCACATGCTGCGCGAGGTGGCGCCGCGCACGGGCGTCGCGCCATACTTCGCCACGGCCATCAAGCCCATGCTCGACGGAGAGTCTCTCGACGACTAGTCATCCAGCAAGAAGGCTCGGCAGGGGACCTTGGATGCCCTTTGATGACGCGCTCCACTGATCTACTCAAGTGACGTCAACTGTCCGTGTAGTCCTCAGGTATTGAATTGCAATACAATCCTCAGTGTTTACATCTCACAAGTGGTACTTAATTGAAGAACAAGGGCACTATTTAGAAGACCGAGCTATTACCACTGCAAAGCGCCAGAACCACTTCCCAATCCACCCCGACCTGCCAGCACGTTCAAGGCGTCAAGATGCCGCTGGTACTGGACGACTGGCTGCCTCGCCCCGTGCTGGTGGCGACGCTGCTCGTGGCCTTCCTGTCGTTCATGATCGACCTCTCGCAGTCGGACATTGATCCGCAGCCCGTGGACCTCCGTTTCTCGCTGCGCACGACTCAGCAACAGACGCGGTACGAGGAGAATGTGGCCGACATCCTACGCTCCGACACTGGCGCCGGCGTCTTCTCCCGCCTGGGCGAGGTGCTGCTGGAGGGCCAGGCACTGGCGCCAGAGGACCTCGCGGTCTCGGCGGACGGCGTCGCCTACACGGGGCTCATTGACGGCCGCATCCTCGCACTGACACCTAGCAAGGACCCCACACAACCGCTCTCCCTGCGCAACTTCACGCGTACAGGCGAGGACCTGCCTGGCTGCGGCTCGCTGGAGCTCGAACCCGCCTGCGGACGTCCTCTGGGGCTGCGTTTCGTGCCGAGCGAGCCATTCGCAGCCTTCCTCAAGCGCATCCCGAGCCCAAAACTGTTCGCTGGCGACCAAGTGCTGCTCGTGGCCGACGCGTACAAGGGACTGCTGTTGGTAGATGCCACTGGCCGCAAGACGCTGCTGTTCAACCACGTAGTGGACCCCTCGACGGGCGAGCGTCAGCGCGTCATCTTCATGAACGGCGTCGCCTTCCACCGCGACACCGGCGCCGTGTTCGTGACTGAGTCCTCGCGCAGGTTCGCGCGCAACCAGGTCGTGCTCGAGTATCTCGAACGGCGGCCGAGCGGTCGTCTACTACGGCTGGACCTCGCCACCGGCCGCGTTCGGGTCGTAGCCGACGAGCTGGCGTTCCCGAACGGCTTGGCCATGCTCTCGGACGTCAAAGGGAAGCACGAGGCGCTGATCGTCGCGCTCACGACCGGCCACAAGCTCGTCAAGTACTCGCTCGAGACGGAGAAGCTCGAGGACTTTGCCTTCCTGCCCAGCGAGCCGGACAACGTTGCGGTCGAGGTCATCAACAGCAAGCGGTCGCTCGTCGTGGGGCTCGCGACGCCATCCAATGGCATCGTCGGGTTCCTCAAGACGCGCGTCAAGACCCGCAAACTGCTCAGTCTGCTGCCGCCCTGGGTCGCCGTCGCGCTCGTCAAGCGCAGCGGCAGCTTCGCCGTGCTGGACGCCGAGTCAGGCGAAGTCCTGCGCGTGTACGAGGACTCGACGGGTCAGACGGCGCACCTCGTGTCGGGGGCCAAGCGCTTCGGCGACCACTTCTACCTGCTCAGCTGGTTCCGCCACGCACTCGTGCGGATCCCAGCCGCCGCCCTGGAAGAAGCCTAGAGCGAGTCATAGACCCGGTGATCAACACTTGAACACCATCTCCACATGTTGATTGCATTCTATTGAGCGGGTTCACTGTCAGGACGCTCGGCGGATCGACTCGGCCACCAGCACGTTCTCCACGGCCTGGTTCACTTTGCGCACGAGTCGCCGGTAGGTGCCGAGCACCAGGTCCGTCATCTCGCCCACGTGCGCGCGCTGCTCCTCAGTCGACGCCAGCGTCGCCACCTCGGGCGTCACATGCACCACGTTCTGCATGTTGGACACCTCCGTCGCGTTCTCTCTCGCCTTGGACGCTGTGGCCAGCGGCGCCGCGGGCGTCACGACCCCCCAGCCGTCCTCGCGCAGTCGCACGTACATGGAGCCTTCAATCTCGATCACGCTGGTCCAGACCGAGACGATGCGCTCGTGCTCCGGCTCAAAGTACCGGCGGATGGCCGACTTGACCGTGAACGTGATGCGCGGCAAGTGCGCCAACGCGAAGGGCTCCGAGTAGCCAAAGTGGAACGTGTCGTCGTCCACGCGCCGCACCCAGCCGCGCTCCATGCTCGAGTCCGTCAGCGTGATGCTGAGCCACATGGCGCGGTTCACGGCGGCCACGGGGAACGGCAGCCGGTGCGCGTTCGAGATCTCAAAGTACGTGCCGCGGTCGCTCGTCTTGATCGCGCTCGACTGTGCCGGTTCCCTGCCTGCGCCAGGCGCAAAGTCCGTCGCGGCGAGGACCGAATCGAGGCGGTGGTAGAGGTCGTCGAGCTTGGAAGTCATCTCCTCGAACAGCTGCAGGCTTGGCCGCTCGTCCGAGGCCGTCGGGTCGGTGGAGGACACTGCGTCGAGCCCTCCGATCCGCTGCAACACCACGTCTTTAAAGTGAGCACTATGACCACACAAGTATGAGAGATTGAGAGAGCGGCGTACCGCCATCTTGAGGTGCTGCTGCAGCGCTTGTTGTAGCTGCTGGGCCACCGAGAGCTGCCCCTCAAGCATGCTCCGCAGCTGTGTGTTGGTAGCGCGCGCGCTCTCGGCCTGCTGTCGCTGGTGCAGCGCGATCTGCTGCCATTCAGCGTCGTCCTCGTTCTGGCCCTCCACCTCCTCGCTCTTGGCTGCGGTAGTAGGCGGAGACTCGGCTGATTGCAGCACCGACAGCTCCTGCTCGAGCGCCGCCACCGTGCTGCGCAGGTAGTCCAGCTCGTCCTTGGGCCTTTTGCGCCGCTTCTTCTTCCGCAAGGGCTGGCTCGCAGACGGCTCGACACCGGTGGCACTGCCAGTCGTGGTGGCATCCACTGGCGGCGAGTCTCCTCCTCCACCGCCGTCTTCTCCCTGCGCGGACTGACCAGAGGACGAGCCAGGAGAGACCACAGCCACCTCACGAGCAATGGGAAGCGCGGGCGTTGGCGGCAGGTCCGCCGCTGCGCTGTCACCATTTCCCATGGCGGCTTCTGCACCTGGCGCTGGGGACTCGATCAGGAGCGCGAACAGGTCGTCCAGCACTGCCATCTGGCCGCCGTCCACGCCCTCGGCGTCGCTTCCGTCGTGGGTCGGTGCGTGGTCTGCAAGCGAGCCGAGCAGCCAGTCGTCCCCGCCCGAGAAGTGCTCCATGCCTCCGCTCCTTTCGTCGTGGTGAGTGTCAGACTCGAGCAGGCATTTTGCGGGTGTAAGTGCAAACCTGTATTATCCTATATTTCATTGTATATTGTAGTTGATCAGATCTTCAATAAAACGCATTCAAGTAGGTGAAACAGACGCTATAACCAATAGCGACAGTTCAATTATATCAATTGGAGAATGGATAATCTGCCCGTCATCATTCCGTGGTGGCAGCAAAGTTGGAGCCTTGCAGCCTCCTGCTTGCCCAATGCTGCTCGTCTCTCCATGAATATCGCCACACCTTCTAGACGACGGGGAACGCGACGCCCGTGAGTTGCTCGCTGACCGCCCAGAGCCGCTCGGCGTCCTCCGTCGAGTGGCTCTGCTTGCTGGACGCCACCACGCGCGGGTAGCCGTAGAACTCCATCAGTCCGTGAGGTCCGACATACTCGCCGCCGCCCACCGCCGGGTCGGTCGCCACGCACAGCACGTTCAGCGCTCCCATCTCGTTCGTCTGGGCCCACGGCAACCAGTGCACGAACCGGATGATGGACCGGATGACGACGTTGTTGTACGTCTCGAGCAGGTTTGGCAGCAGGTTGCTCTCGGTCACGCCCGGGTGGCAGGCGACCGAGAGCACGTCCGAGACACCCGCAGCTTTCAGTCGGCGGTGCAACTCGTACGCGAACAGCAGGTTGGCGAGCTTGGACGCGCGGTAGGCGCCCATAGCGTCGTACACCGGCGGCTTGGCGTTCAGGTTGTCAAAGTCCAGCGCGCTGCCGTGGTGCGAGATGCTGCTGATGCTCACGATGCGCGCCGGCGGCTCCTCTGCCCCGCTGTTCTTCTCCGAGCGGCGCATGCGCGGGAAGAGCAGGGCCGCGAGCGCAAAGTGCCCGAGGTGGTTGACGCCGAACTGCTGCTCGAAGCCGTCCTTGGACTCGCCGTAGTTGACCGCCTTGACGCCGGCGTTGAGCACCAGCACGTCCAGCCGCTCGAACCGCTGGTTGAAAGCATCCGCAAAGGCCCGCACGCTCGCCAAGTCGCCCACGTCCAGTAAGACGAACTCCGCGCGGCCCGACGCCGCGGTGGTATCCTCCGCGAGCTCGGCGTTGATCGCGGCCTCAGCCTCCTTGCCGCGCTGCTCGCTCCGGCACGCCAGGACCACCACCGCGCCGGTCCGCGCCAGACTCCGCGCGGTCGCGAAGCCCAGGCCGGTGTTACCGCCCGTGACGACGGCCACACGCCTGTCCTGGCGCGGCATGAGCGCCTCCGTCCACTTGGTCGACGACGGCGGCATCTCTCTCCTTCCTGGCTGGAGATGACAAGTGAGCTCGCCACTTCCTGCTCGAATCCACAATCGATAATCGACATATGATTGGAGGATAATGCGTCCTCAACTGCATCATCGCATCAATGATAGGATAAAATACGACTGATTACCAATCATAACGCGAGGAGCTCAACAGACAACTTCAACTTGGAACCTGTGGTGGGGACTTGCGCCAATAACACATGCGAGCGATCCAACGCGTTTGGAACGAGACCATAGCCATGGCAGTACATGGAGGTACTGCATGCTCTCTTTCCTCCCCGGGCCGCAGCCTTAGCAGCAGCTATAGTACTTGTTCTCCCACAGGTGCTGGCAGACGCGGGGCGAGTCGCGATCCACGAGCTCCGGCACGTCCCAGCGCTCGGGCATCCACTTGGAGTGCTCATCGCTAGCGAACGGAAACGAAGGGAAACAGCCAAATAGCCGAAGATTGAGGCACAAGCCACGGCTGAAGGGCAGGTCGCACTCGCCGAAGCCGCGCAGGTAGAGCAGCGCGTCCGAGCCGTGGCCAAACTCCCACGTCGTGAGGTTGGCGAGCGCGAGGAAGGCTGACATGATAGATCCCAACGTCAGCCTCAATTTGAACGACAAGTTGTTAGATAAGCATTGACGTACTGTGGAAGCCAAACAGCCCAAAGGCGAAGAGGAAGAGCGCCTGCGGACGAGGCAGCAGTTAGAGGACGGAGAAACTCAAGCCGGTCAGAGGCCAGCGTGATCGTCTGCGTACCCATAACACAACCATCAGCGCGATGACCGAGCCATTCACATACGTCCAAGACGAGGAGTGCGCTGTCTCGAAACTCGCAGGGGCCTGCAAGAACACGAGTTCACCCGTTCAGAGCTCGACCCCAGTCGACGAAGGCAACGTCGCGTCCATGGACGTACGACGCCAATAGCAATCGCCAGCTCGACACTCTGAAGCAGCAGGAACCACCAGAAGCGGCAGTGGTTCTTCTCGCCAATGCACGTCGCCAGCAGCAGGCAGTGATGGTCGAACGTGGCCACACATCGGCCGCAAAAGGCGCAGTGGTGGGCCCGCAGCGGCGGCAGCAGCGCACATTCAGCGCAGAAGTCCATGCTGCCACCTGCTTTGGGTAGCACTTCGTCCTTTACAACAGCCCCATGCTCCGCGTCGACGCCATGAAGGATGAGTGCGTCCTCTGTATCAACCACTCCTCCATCATCGCAGGGCGAGTCGCCTTCCGTGTCTTGCTGAGCCTTCGCCAATGCGGTTTGGATCTGCCGTATGCGCTCGCGCCGATACTCTCGCTCTCTTATGGCCGCTCCATCTTCTTCCAACAGCCGCTCACTCGCGACCGATGCCTCTGTCTCCTCACCGCCTTGGTCTCGTTCCGAGGAGCGCTGCAGGAGGTCTGGAGAGAGACAGCAGGGGGGGGTCAGCAGCTCGATGCATTCACACAGCCTCATCGAGCACTGCAGCGCCTCTTACCTTCCGTCAAGAAGCCAGGGTCGCTGCCCTGGAGGTAGTAGAAGGCGGCGGACGACGCCAGTGCCGCCGCGAGGAAGGCCCAGTCGGATGCAAGGACGCCAGACCCGGCCGAGAGCAGACGCCACTCGACGGCGAGCAGGAGGAGCACGTGCACGAGCGCGTAGCCCACTCGCCGACGCCAATACGCGGCCGCTTGAGACTGCTGCGGGGCCTCCATGACGCCGTCCGAGCTGCTAGAAGTCGCCAGCAAGCCACCGAGGGCCGCGTCGTTTCACGATCGGATTCGACAGGGGAGCTTTCTGTCACATTTTTGTGCACAACTCGCCAGAATCAGTCGGCCTATGACGCGCACCGCGTCGGCGCACTGCGATGGCGGAATGCGACACATCGTAATTCACGCCACGCAGACATGCGGTTATTGGGTGGACCAGCAGGCCTGCATTGCTTTGCTGCATTGAACTGATTGAAGCAGCCCAGTTCGTAATTCCGTTTCAGATTGCAATTGTAAAAAGCGACACTAACAATTGTCATGACCGCAATGCAGTGGCATCTCGTTGTGCATGCGTGCGGTGATTTTCGCCATGTCGCGAATGCTCGTGCGTGGCGTGCGATGGCTGCACTGCAGTGGATAAGATCGCAAGGGCGAGAGGGTCCAATTTGGTTGGAGCGCGTACGTTGGGATGTATCTGCACTCCCCGAAGCTCTCGAGACGTGCGCCTTCGGGAAGGATCTGGAAACGCGCGCGCATGTTTGCGAGGTGCGTTCCCGTCACATGCAGAAGCTGGCGTATTGCGCCAATTGCCGAGACGGATGGAGCGATGCAAATGCCTCGTGACGAGGTGTTCAACCACTTGATCGAGTTGAAGCATGGGCGACGTAAAGATCTGCCGCCGCCAGGTGGTGCACTGTATTTCATTCAATTCATTTGCAAAAATACGTCGAAATGGTATTGGAGTGGATTAGATTGTTGTTGATTTATTTGCGAGGGTTGTGGCTGTGTCAGCTGGACAGGACTTCCATGCTGCAGAACCTCCGCTGCTGGGTCATGTGGACTGCCATCGCGCAAGTCTCCGTTGCGGCAAGAGCCATTCCGTTGGCATCGCGTCGCATGTGGTGGTGGTTGGTTGGTGTCCCCTCAAAGCGATTAAGGCTAAAAACAATCTAAAAACAAATCAATTAGACACTATAAATTGGAGTCAACCCACCGGGGTACTGCATTACGTGATCTCAGCAAAGTGTAGTGGAACAATCAGCCAGAAACGAGCCAGAAGTGGGATGCGCACAAACATTTTTTTGCATTGATTCGACATAATCTACCCATGTTTAGTGCCGAATTTACGTAGCTCAAATTGCAGTGAGCTCCAACGCTCCAGGCAGCAAGACGCGTGTCGGTTTCTGCAGCTGGACAAGCCTCCATCCAGCGTCCAAATATAGCGCAAAGCGAGTCATTGATTTCACCCGCTCCAGATGTCCGCCCTTGATTGAATCTGCTGGGCGTCCTCTTCAATTGCAGCATCGAAGCGCGTAGACGCCTCTCGCTCCATTTCGAGTCGGTCACAAATCCGTATTGTGACGGTTTTCAAGCCACATCTTGGCAAATGTAAGCACATGCAAATCATCAATTCGAGTGTCCACAATCCGACAACAGCCCTCGCAGCAAAAAAATCGTCCCGTGCCCATCATCACTCGCATACTTTGTTCAAGTCTCGCGCGTCGATCCTCCCACCGACCACCTCCATACTCAACCCAAGTGTTTTTCAAGCCGCGTGCCAGTCCTGCCGCCCGTCTTTTCCCCACGGACAGCTGCTGCCTGTTCTGCCACTCATTACGCCCGCTCCAAAATGCCCTGGGCTTTTGGTCGGTTGGTCGGTCCCCACAACCGAAATCGCCGTCCAGCGCTCACATCGCTCGCCTCCAGCCGGCAGCGGCTGCTTGCCTGCCCGCCCGCTCGCTCGCTCGCTCGCCATGCGCGTCCTGGAGCTGTCCCCGCGCGGCACGAGCGTCACGTACGCGTCGGCCGCGCCCACCGCCGCGCCGTCCGCCTCGGCGCTCGTGCGTCGCGCCAGCCTCAAGTCCATGATGCGCGCGGCTCCGCACAGCACTGGCAGTCTCTCGACCCTCTCGACCGGCTCCTCGTCCTCTTCGTCCGCGTCCGTGACGCTGCTGGCAATGTCGGTGGCGCCTGGCTCGCAGCCGGGTGGCAAGCGCCGCGTGCGCCGCCGCAAGAGCTACTCCGAGTCGGGGCTGTACCTGGACCGCATGCTTGGTCCAGCGACCAACGCGGCCATCCTCGGCAACGCCACTCGTCTCTCTCGTCCGCAGTCGGCGGGCGACGCCGAGGAACTGGCGCAGCGCGCGCGTGTCGTGTCCATCTCGGGCTTCAGTCAGTCGGCCAGCGGGACGTGGTTCTTCAAGGTCGACGTCGGCTCGCACGCGTTCGACGGGTACGCCGTGCGGCGCCGCTTCACCGACTTCAAGCTGCTGTACGAGGGCCTGCAGCGCTCCAGCGCGGCGCTCGAGCTGCCGGCGCTTCCGTCGCACGGCTTCGTCTCGGTGCTGCAGATCTTCGTGTCGCCCGACAAGGCGCTGGCCGCGCGCGCGCACAAGCTGCAGCAGCTGCTCGAGGCCATCAACGCCCACCCGGTGCTCTCGCGCGCCGCCGTCTTCGCCGACTTTCTGGGCACGAGCCCCGCGGCCACCGACGGCTACGTGAGCCTCTCGAGCTACGAGGTGCCCAACGGCGGCGCGCGCTTCGACTCGTCCGAGCGCAGCGGCAGCAGCAGCTCGCGCTTCAGCACGGGCTTTTAGCTGCCGTCGGGGGGGGGGGATTACGGCTTTCGTTGCCGTCTGCATTTCGACGTTTTGTGTGTGTGTTGTTTCCTTTCATTCCTGCAGTGTAGCCAGAAAATAATTATAATTATTTATTATTTTCACTCTGCGACGAGCTTCGGCGACCTTCGATGCTGCTCCTTCATGCAGAGTGAGACCGAGTTGCGACGAGCTTCCTCGTTCGACTCGCAACGGAGCTCACAACCCATGGCGGCGTCATCAGAAGCCGACGGTGCTGGCGCCAGCTACAGGTAACCGGAGCCGTCAACCTCGGAATGCATCTGGACACCCCGCACAACGAGTTCAAATGCAGCGCAGGGCTCTTCTGCGTCTCGTCAGCGACGCCCTTCTGTCTTTTCACGCCCCTTCTTCATTGTCAATGTGCTGGCGAGCGGCGCGGCACGCGGCCAGCGACTGCAGGTCCTGACCGGACGGCGCAGGCAAACGAAGCTTGGCAGCCATGCAGATGACCACTTGGCGTCGCCACGTTCGAGCCGCAAGCTGGACTTCCACACAACTTGGTATCTTCACGTTTGTATCCAAAAACAATCACAAACCTAAACTTTTTTCACATATATGGTGCGGTATACCAACGACCGAAGCCCGCGGACACACGGCCAGCGGCCGCAGAACCAGCCTTCACACCCGAGAGACCGGTCGGTTGGCTGCGACACCGGCCTCAGTCACTCGTCGTCCGCTTTCCACCGCCAGAGCGAGCGGATATACGACACGCTGCTGCATTAGGGGTACGTCCCGCCGCTGGGATCGCCAGCGCAGAGTCTCCAGGCCACCGGACGGAGTGAGAACGTGTTGCCCAGCACCGGTGAGCTGCCAAGCATCCAAGACGTGGACGAACCGGCCCATGCAGACGCAGAGTTCGTTCAGGGGAAGCTCATGCCACGGCCTCCACCCTCGTCATCGTCTGGAGTCAAGACAGGTCATCATCCTTCTGGTATGAGGAGCAACAGTGCGCGGTCGCAGTTCTACTCGGCAGCATCTGTTAGAGCCGCTGAATCACGACGCGCCACGACGTTCGAGGTCAAGGGGACAAGAGAGGACAACCTTGATGTTAGCGGACGAGAAGACGAGTCGCCAGGCGCTTCGACATGGTCGGAGGTCATTCACCGGCAAGTTGCGAGCGCAGATCTCGAAGGTGATGGCGAGCTAACGAGCCTGTAGCTTGCAGGGCGTGTATGATCAAAGCTGCTCGTCGACAGCGCTTAGCTAATCAGCGGCAGATGTTGAACGTGCCGAGGGATCCACCGCTTACGAACCTCAGGATGTTGAACGCGGCGTTCACGTCACGCCCGGCAACGTAGCCACAATGCGGACACTCGAACACCGCTCTGGCGCCGAGACCAAGATTGAGACGCGAGCAGCTGCCACACGTCAAACTCGTATACATCTCCGAGGAAATCACCAGCGTCTTTCCTCGCAGCGCGCACTTGGACTGCAGAAGCTTCCGGAACAAGAAGTGCTTCAGACTCTGCAGTGAGTTGTTAAACCCGTGGTTACGGCTGCTGCTCTTCTTGACCATGGTCGACTTGCGGAAGATCGGTAGCACGATGGTATCATACTGCTTGGTCATGAACGCACTGGCTTCGTGGTGGAGCTCAAACACCACGTGGTTTTGCTTGGCCGTCGCGCTATGGAACTCTCGCTTGGCGTGAACCAGCGCCTTCCACTCCTTACATGACCGGTGACCGTTCTGGTTCTTGATCATCGCCATGCCGTGCTGAGCTTGACTGGCTCGATGTTGAAGGCTCCGGAGGCGCGAGTGCATGCCGCAACCGATCTCGACCACGTTCCCGCTCAAGTCAACGCCAGTCAAGAACGTCCTCAGACCGGGGTCGAGAGCGACGCAGCGGACGCGAACGTCGAGCTCAGGAGGGGACGCGTAGTGCGGGATTACCGCAAACCATAACCCGTTCACAAGGGTGATTACGAACTCTGTGGTGATCTCGATGTCTCCTTTGCATCGCATCGGAACACCGGGCATGCCTGGGATGCCCAAAAGCAACCGGGAGCTATCCATCGTGCGTTCAAGCTTGGCGTTCCGTCGATCCACCGTGAGGATGCTTAGAGGGTTCTTGTTCTTGCCTTTGTAGTTCATTGAGAAGTGCGTGGTGTTCCCGCGCGCTAAGTTGGCGAACGCACAGCGCACACCCGCCTCGAACTGGCGAACAGTCTTCGACCGGTACGATGCTGGGGTCTCGAACACCCAATCGGAAGGCCGAGACGTGGCGAGCGGAGACGTTTGAGGAGTTCGGGGGTCATTTGTCACGAACAACCGCGCGAGAATGTAAGCGCGGTGCTCTCCTGTCGTGCGGAAGTGCTCCGTCGCCTGGCTCCATGTCCATCTATAGGTACCGAGGAACCGTCGTAGCGTACTGGACTGCGCCGGTGTAGGCAACAGCTTGAACTTCCTCGCTCGCAGCTGCAGCAGCTGCTTCTCCGCATGGAGGTGCTTGACTTGTTCCTTCAAGCTGGTCAGCACGTGCTCCTCGCGCGCCTCGTCCTTCCGGAGGGCTGCCAGTGCTCGCTTCTCGTGATCCGTCTCTTGCCGGATCTCGATTCTCCGAGCGTATGCACTGCGCTTCCTGTGACGGGAGTCACGAGCACAATGCACGGTGGAAGTGTGCTGTCGTATTGAAACGACTGTCTGAAACAAATAGACTAGGGATTTGTATTGCCTCTAATGTAAATGTTACAAATGCACCGAACTGCGTGAAAAGGAGACTGTGTATTATTGTCAACCTCCCTGTCAAAGGGGGCCAATCGGAATGGGTGGTCCCAAGCCTGTCCTATCAACTTTGAGGGTCCTAACAATACTACACTAAGCGTGGGCAATACAAACGCCCAGTCATATAAAAGAGAGGAGACATGGCGGTACTCCTCGGCTCGTGTGAGCCACTCAACTCACCAGCCGTACTTAGCTGTGGGGCCTAGGTTCGCACGAACCTAACACACGTACTTAGTGTGCAACACATCACGTGTCCTGTGGGTTACCACGTAACCATGTACCCCGTTACAAGTACAGAAAATCAATTTTGAGAGCCCATTCACTTTTTAGCAGACAGACACGCGGTCACACAATGGGGAAGAAGGCAGGGCCGACGGCCACGAAGGGTCAGGCGAACGGCGAGGCGGGAAAGAAGACTCGAGGGCGATACTCCACGCGGGAGCTTCACGACACCATGGACAGGGTGCGGATCGGGGAGTCGTATGCAGAGGACCGCTCCGACAACGCCAGGAAACCCTGCGACCGCCATGAACCCCTCCTCTACCGCGTCGAGCTCCTCGCCCGTTGGCATGGAGATGTAGCGCTTTGCCATGGTGCTGAGCACATCCAGCATGTCGTTGATATAGACGACAGCTCTTGATCTGGATATGCCCAGCACCGTGGCTGATTGGTCCATGTTGCCACCCTGCGCCAGGTACATCATGGTGAGCGCCAGGCGCTTGACCAGCTTGTGCTTGCTGTTGGGGGCTGGCGGACGGTCGCACGTCTCGCGGACGAGGGCATAGATGCGCAGGAACGACTCCTTGTCGCAGCGCAGCTACTTGACGAACCAGTTTGTCGACGGCGCCTCCAGTGCCCGCTCAAAGGTCGTCGACGAAAAGGCCGAGGATCACCAAGCTTGCTAGCGCATGGCGCGTTGGTTAGCGGCGACAGCAACGGAGGCTACACA
>JAADXY010000272.1:0-30680 GCA_023338065.1 Phytopythium montanum
CCTCAAGCTCGTCGGACCCGTCGTGCGCGACGTTTACACGGTGCCGCCGTGCGACACGGACGCCGACGGCGCGTGTGTCAACCTGGGCTACCTCGTGCTGCGCTTCTTCGCCGACAGCCCAGGCGTGTGGATGATGCATTGTCATATCGACTGGCACATGGCCGACGGCCTCGCCATGTTGTTCGTCGAGGGAGAGGACGAGCTGCACGCGCGCGGCATTGGCAGCTTCGCCAATAGCATCCTAAGTGTCTGCAAGGGCTGAGCTGGCTGGTTTTGTGGAGGAAGAGGAGGATTCGAGTGGACTGGTTGGGATGCATTGTGTCAGCGGCCACCGTGTGGTAATTATATAGTATGATTCGTTCACATTAACATCTCTTGCTCCTTCCCCAAGTTGTGTGTAGTGCCATTGGAGCTTGCGGCGTTATCAGATCCCTAGAATGATGGTAAAAGCAACTTTTGTCTTAAAGTTGTGTATGGTCGAAACGAGAATGTGTGTGAATTGAACTGGAATAGGATACGGAAACGTTTCACGACCATTTATTAGACGCTCTTTTAATCCACTTTGAGCGTCGAGGGCACTTGTGGCCTGACATCCATCACAAGACAATAGCGCTCGCTCCTGGCGCTTGCAGGCTGGTCGCTCGTGACTAGAGACGACTCGTCCCGGTCGCGGCGTTGCACACGTTGATCATGGACGAGTCGAACTGGTCCATGCCCAAGGCCATGAGGTCCGCCTCGTTCTCGACCATGAGGAACGCCAAGCCGAGCTCCAGGTGGCTCTCGATGTGGCAGTGGACCATCCAGACGCCCGGGTTGTCGGACTCGTAGCGGAGCACCACGTAGCCCACATCGAGGCAGTCGCCCGCCTCGTCGATCGAGCACGCCGGGACCGAGAAGACGTCGCGCGGCATGGACCCGTTGAGCCGCAGGTTGAGCTCCTGACTCGCGTTCGCAGCGTGCAGCGTCTCGATAGACGTGTGGCCGAAGCCAACGACGTATGGCGAGTGCACGTGCGTGTGGAACGGGTGATTCTCGGGCGAGTTGTTGGCGAGCACGAGCTCGACGTGGTTGTTGTTGCCCATGCGGTAGGCGTTCGACTCGGCGGGCAGCTGCTCCGTCGGCGTGCCGCTCGCGACGGTGAAGAGCGTCGGGAAGTCGGCGATCTCGAGCGACCGGAACTCGCCCTGGTCCACTGACGTGTAGCCGAGGAATGCCGTCGGGTTTTGCGGAAGCACGCCGAGCGTGAACTCGACGACGTGGCGCTCGTCCGGCACTTGAGGGAGATCCACAGGCGTCAACGGGTCGTAGTCGAACTCGCCGATCATGACGGGCGACGGCCACTCGGTCGAGGTCGGGAGTGAGTCGGAGTCGCCATCCGAGCCGGAGCAGGCTTCCCCATCACCGCTGTCGTACGAGACGTACTCGAGCACGGCGAGGGCCTTGTCGTGGAAGTCTTCCGGTAGCTGACTGGTCGCTCGCGCTGTGAACGGGTACCCGGACTTGGCGTTGGCGCGGATCCAGAACGAGCTAGGGCGGACGTCGTCCTTGGCCTGGACGATGATGTCGGTCCGCTGCGCCACATCGATGCGCACCGTGTTGACGAATGGCGATGGCACGAGCGGGTCCGAGTCGGCCGCGATCACCTGGAAGTCGTGGCCGTCGATGCTAAAGTCAAACGGAGCCAAGGCGCCGCCGTTGATGAGACGGAGGAGGTACTTGTTGCCCGGCTTGAACTGGATGCGCTCGAACGGCTGATCCTCCGAGCAGTTGAGCCCCGCGGTCGCCGCGAGCGTGCAGTTGAACTGGCCCTTCTCGTTGATGAGCACCGAGTCCCAGATGGGCGGCCCGGGCGGAGCGAGCGACACGTTGTGGTACCAGTCCGAGAGCAGCAGCGTGTACTCTCCGTCGATGTCTTGCTCCCACGGCTGCTTCAGCTCGGGCTTCTGATGCACGATGAGCGGCGTGCGCAGTCCGGACGAGTACTGTGAGCCCTCGTGTGCGTGGCACCAGAAGGTACCCGGCTTGTCCGGCTTGTAGCGGTAGACGGCGGTCGCGTTGGGCGGGATGCGACAGTGCGTGATGCCCGAAATGCCGTCCATCTCCTGCGTGCCGAGCTGCTTGAGTCCGTGCCAGTGGATGCACGTGCGCTCGTCTTCGAGCTTGTTGGTCACGTGCACCTCGACTTCGTCGCCGATCGTGACCTCGATGGGCGAGAGCCTCGACGACTGGCCGTTGATGCCATACACAACTTGGGTGACGCCATCCGGGGCGGCTTCAAACTTGGACACCTCCCAGTCGAAGCGGACGGTCTCCGCGGTGGCCCAGTCGCTGGAGCTCAGCAGCGTGGACGCAGCCAGCAGCAAAGGCAGTGAGCGCGGGCTTGGCGAGCGAGAAAAGAGCTTCATCGTAGCGCGGGGACCGTCGATCGGGTCAGCCGGATGTCGGAGACTGGAGCTCGAGGCTGGAGGCTGGAGGCTGGAGCTGGAGCTGGAGCTAGAGGCTGGAGCTGGAGCTGGAGGCTGAGGGAGGAGCTTGGTCTGCTGTCGAGTCGATGTTGACCGGGGCTGGGAAGTTGTGGAATGAGCTCATGAAGTGGCGTGGTGCGGGCACGCCGCCGTTGCGCAAGGGAGCTGCTCTCACGGCGGCGCCTCCTCATCGGAGAGACAGGAGGGCCCTTCCAGAGAGAGCGAGAGAAGGAGAGGGACCTCGGTGGTCGTGTGCAGTCTAGCCCAAGGTGATGGCATCCTTGAACTTGAGCGGGCTCACCACTGTAGTCGAACCGAGTCTCTCTATCGTCGAGCACAACCTCTAAACACCGAGGCTTTCGCCGGTCGATATGACCATTGCAGTCAATCTGAGTGATATAGCGGGGCTAATGTTGTACAGGTCGGCGTTGATCTTGGTGTAACGTTTGGGGGGAACATCGTTCGAACCTCATCCATCCTGAGTGATGTGTATCTGCCTGGACAGAGTTTGATGCGTTGATGTATGTGGCAGCACCGATCACTCGTCAAACAGTGTAGTGGCAGCATCACCATTGCCGCCTCATTGGTACATTTAGATTGATATCTCCCTCGCTCACCGAATGGCCCACCAAGCCGCGTGAACCGATCGAACGATCGATGGCTCCGAAGGCGTCACCGTTAGGCAGGTGCACGCACACTCGTCAACATCTTTCAAGGCCGTTGCCGCGTCTGAATCTTGGTCGATTGACTGCGTGGGTTGGGCCAAATCCATCACGTCGAGCGCCTCAAAAGGCGGCAGACCGCTCTCGACGTGAAGGTAAAGCTGCGTCGAAGTTGCTGCGGCGTTGCAAGATCAATCAGGTTTGAAACACCACGCACGCTTGAAGCACGAGGTAAACGGGGAAGAGCTGTGCACACTGGCCGCTGCACTGTCGAGCCACGCGCCAATGTGCAAGTGACAAGCGTCCGCTGCCAGGTTGCGGCGAAGAGGGCGACGGCTACAGTCGTTCGGAAAGATGTCCTTGTACCATGAACCAGCAGTTGTTCTCGAGACGAGGTAGTGCACTTGCCTGCATATTGCATTTTTGAAAGAAATGAAATAAAAAGCAAAGTGCATTCGAATATTTTCTATTTATGGAAAGTGTCATCTTATGATGTTTCGCATTGTCGCAGACTCTTTCACTTGGTTTTTGTATGTTACCTCCTGAGTCACCTTCAGAGGACACATCAGAATGCAGCAGAGGACACATCAAAACCTTGCGCGCTTCCTTCGGTTTCATGATGCATCGCATCC
Organism: Phytopythium montanum; assembly: GCA_023338065.1. Classification (NCBI taxonomy): domain Eukaryota; phylum Oomycota; class Peronosporomycetes; order Pythiales; family Pythiaceae; genus Phytopythium; species Phytopythium montanum. The sequence goes on from JAADXY010000272.1 coordinate 3,760, forward strand.
TCCACATGGCTGCATTACGTGGCTGCATGCCCCCAGTGGACGCCCTGCACTCGCGAATCCGCAGCCTCCAGCCCACCTTGACGCCGTCCTCCTACCGCACACTCCAGTCCAATGACAACCACACCCAAAGTCTGGCTGGTGACGGGCTGCTCGTCCGGCCTGGGCCGAGAGATCGCTCTGGCGGCGCTCGCTCGCGGCGACTGCGTGGTCGCCACGGCTCGCCACCCATCGACGCTGGTCGATCTGGCTCAGCAAGGAGCGCACACACTCGCGCTCGATGTCACGTGGGCCGAGAAGCAGCTGCAGCAGCTCGTGGAGAGCGTCGTGGCCGAGCACGGCGCCATCGACGTGCTGGTCAACAACGCCGCCTACATCCTCCAGGGAGCCGTCGAGGAGTGCAGGTGCGGCTCTAGGCGCTCTCGCTTGCCCGAGGTAATGCACTGAACCGTGTCTGCGTGCCTCCGATACAGCGGCCAAGAGGTGCAGGACGTGTTCGACACGAACGTCTTCGGCATGCTGCGCATGGTGCGCGCCGTGCTGCCCCACATGCGCTCGCGTCGCAGCGGCGTGATCGCCAACGTCGGGTCGGCCGGCGCCTGGACGGGCATCCCCGTCATCGGCATGTACGGCGCGACCAAGTTCGCGATCGCGGGCGCGACGCTGGCGCTGCGGGAAGAGGTCGCGCGGCTCGGCATCGACGTGACCGTCATCGAGCTCGGCGCCTTCCGCACGAGCATCCTTGGCAAAGGTTTCGTGCCGGCGCAGCGGCCGATCGACGACTTCGCGGCGCTCACCGAGCCCGTCAAGGCGCACGTGGCCAAGTACAGCGGCCATCAGCCGGGCGACCCCAAGCGTGGCGCGATGCTAGTGGTCGAAGCACTCACCAAGACGGGGAGATGTGTTGGTAAGCCGCTGCCGGGACGCCTGCTGCTCGGCAGCGACGCCGTCAAGCTGGCCACGGGCGTCATGGACAGGTACCGAGAGGAAGTGGACGACTGGCGGGAGCTGTCGGCGTCCACCGACTTCCCTCCTCCGGCACAGGGCGAGCCCGAGCCGGCGATCAGGAGCATCGGCCAGTCGGCAGAGTCCATCATGGAGAGGACACAAGAGACTTGTCCGTGACGCTAAGCTAGGCCTGTCACCAAGTAGAATACGCTTTGAGTCTGACTGCATGAGGCTTCCAGCCAACTGATTACCGCGTCCACTGACGCTTCCCATTATCGACAAGCAGAGCGACCACCGCCCGCGGATCCAGCATCCACACTTGCGTCCACTATCCACACACACACCACCCTTCACACGACAGCACACGCCGGCAGCACGCCCTTGGCCTTCATGTCTGCGATCAGCGCCTCGCTCGGGATGGCGCCGTTGAGGCAGCCGCCGCAGTGGTGCAGCGCCACGACCGCGTTATCTCGGACCGCGACCACTGGCGAGCCGGACGAGCCCTCCTGCGTGTCCACGTAGTAGCCGACGTCTCCCGCGCGGCAGGCGTCGACCGTGAGCGAGTCGATGCGTCCCGGCTGTCCGTTGTTGGTCGACGCGATGCGCTTGCCGTAGCCGAGCGGGTGCTGCGCCACGTAGATCTCCTCCTGCATCACTGGCCCGGCCGAGCGCAGCTGGAGGAACCCGCCGACCGCCTGGAGGAGCGGCGCCGCGGCATGAACGGCAGTGACGGTGCTGGACGCGTTGACCAGACTCACGAGCGCGTAGTCGAGCTCCTCCGACACTGCGACGAGCGTCGTCGAGCGCACGAGCACGTCGCCGGGGCACGCGGCACGAGACGTGCAGTTGTCGCCGCACTTGTCGGCCTGGGCGTGGAACTCGACCATCGTGTTGAGCGCGTCGACCCAAGAGCCGATGCAGTGCTGGTTGGTCAGCAGGTGGCCCTCGCAGCCGAGCAAGAAGCCCGTGCAGTAGGCCACATCCATGTTGTTGTCCTTGGCGATCATGACGCGCGCCACGCCCCGCGACGCGTTGCGCATGGCCGCCGACGCCGCGCACACGGCCTCGACCGACTCGTCCTGGCCGCACACGCTCTCGTCCGCGAACGACCGCTTCGGCGCTCGCGTTGCCTCCTTCGCAGCTGTCTGGCTGCTCACCAGACCCTCTGCGTCCACCTCGAACGACACGTTCTCGCTCTCAGGCGGCTCAGTTGCAGCTTCAGCTTCACCGACAGCGGACTCGACGGCTCGGAACAGGATCGCGTCGACCTGGAAGCCGTAGCATGGGACACCACGCGCCGTCTGCGTCGGAGGAGGAGGCGACGCGTTCGTCCGGTACAGCGACAGCTCCACGCCGCCCCCGGTCACCGTCTGGGCGACGAACGATCCCGTGGCGTTGCTGCCAGCCAGTACAACTGATGGAGTCGACGCTGCCGCCCCGACATCGCCAAGCCCGCGGACAACCACTACGTCTTCAGCCGGCAGCTGGAAGGCCGTGAAGCGCACAGTGTACTCTCCGTTGCCAAAGCCCGGAGCGAGCGCTAGTCGAAACGAAGGTGCCCCACCGGCTGCGTCGGCACTAGGAGTGGCGACGACCGGCAGCGATGAGTAGTTGGAGAAGATGCAGCCGGCGCCGAGTCGCAGCTGGACCGCCGTGCCGCTCTGTCCGCCCTGGAACAGCACCGGCAGCTTTGGAGTCGATGATTTGGCTTGGGCAGACGGCTTGGCTGCCTCGGAAGGCTTCACTGACGGCGAGACGGGCGGCTTCACTGACGGAGAGTGCTTGATGGATGGCTTGGGCGTCGTCGAGGTCGCAGCGTGGCTACCCGTCAGCGCCAAGAGCGCGAGCAGCGTCACCAAGCGAGACAGGGCCATCCTTGTCCGTGCGTTCACTTGGTCCCTTCGACTGGCTGGCCGGCTCCTGGTTGTCGGTCGCTTGCGGTGAAGAGCAGCGAACGAGATGTGGCTGGCCAACTGGTGGCAGCGAAACGAGGCGCCTCGGCCCTGGGAAGACTCAGCGACCAGCATCAAGCCTGGAGATCGCGGGTAAAGCGGCGCTGATGGATGGGCAGAGAGGTTTGGGCTCGTTCCGACGTCGAGAACCATTCCAAGCGCGCGTTTTGTGCGGTAATCGACTCGCCCTCTCCTCGTTCTCTGTCGGTGACTACACCTCGTGCTTCTCGAGCATCTTGGCGAACTCTTCGAGGTCGATCTTGCCGTCGTTGTTGCGGTCCATCTGGTAGACGAGCTCGCGCACGTCGTCGTGGTCGAGCGACTGGCCGAGCGTCTTGAAGATGGCGACGAACTCGTCCACCGAGATGAAGCCGCTGGCGTCCGTGTCGATCATCTTGAAGATCTCCTCGATCATCTCGTCCTTGCTGTGCCGGTCGTCCTGGATGTGCTGGTGGCACCAGTTGTAGAAGGCCTCGAACGTTACCTCCTCGTCCTCGTCGCCGCCGGTCGGAGAGCCCGCATTGTTGCCGAGCAGGTCGGCCATCAGTCGGTTCAGCTGCGCCTCGTCCAGCTCGTGCGTGATGGCGGTCAGCAGGTTGACGAGCTCGTCACGGGACACGGAGCCCGAGCCGTCGAGGTCGAAGAGGCAGAAGATGGTGTGGATCTCTCGCCGCTCCGTCTCGAGCTTGTACGCGTCGCTGCGCTTCTCCCTCGGCGTCATGTACGCCGCCAAAGGCGACAGCGGAGGCGACGGCACTGTTGCTGTCGGAGTCAACGGCGCCGGAGTGCTGGCTGCTGCCATCTTGGCGACCGCGCCGATGGACAAGCGCCGGTTGGACTTGGGCATGGACGACGCTATTGCTGTCCGCAGCGCCTTGCCCTTGGCGGACGACTGCGACGTCAGCGGAGACGCGGGAGGAGACGGCGAGGCCTTGGACGACAGCGTCGGCGCGCGCCAGCCCGTCTTCTTGGCCACGAGCGTCGAGAACTTGGCCGACGACTCGTGCAGCGACGCGGTGATGGGGAGACTGCCGGACTGGAAGGACGCGGCGGACGAGGATGACGGAGAGGAAGGGAAGGAGGACGGAGACAGCATGCGGCTGTGCCGACGCACGTTCTCGCGCAGGTAGACCTTCATCTCGGCCACGAAGCGCAGTGTGCGCAGCGTCTGCCGCGCTCGGAGGATGCGCGCGACCTTGACGACGACGCGCGAGACCTTCATGTGCTCGACGTTGAAGGCGTAGAGTCCATCGCGCGCGATGCGCACCGACATGCTGGTGACGACGACGCTCGGCATCAAGAAGAGCGCGTCGAGTAGTAGCACACGGAACCAGTGGCCGTGGTTGAGCTCGGACACCAGCCGAGCTTCTCGGACGATGAAGACTGCCAGGTGCAGCGCCGTGAGGAGGAAGACGAGCCGCGTCGAGAAGAGCACGAGCACGACGCCGTTGTCGAAGCCTCCGCCCAGCAGCTTCCTTTGTTGATCCGCCAGCGCCGCCTCCGTCCACTCTCCGCTGTCGGGAGTGGCTTGAGGCAGGAGGTCGACGTAGGGCGACGCGTCGTCGTCGTCTCCCGTCTCGGCGGCCTCGAGGATCCACGACTTCTCGGACGTCTGCAGTAGCGGGAGCTGATGCCTCGCGCGCCACTCGTTCTTGCGCCGCAGCCGCTCCGCGTCCTTGAGCAGTCTCGGCGGCGTCAGCAGCTGCCTCATGCGCTTGACGCGGCCGCGGATCAGCATGTTGAGCCCGATGAGCGCTAGTCCCCCGAGCAGCATCAGCACGACCTCTCCCTTGATGCCGATCGCGTGGCATACAACGACCGAGACGACTAGCAGCACCTCGAGCGCGACCCACGTAGGTAGATCGATGGCGATGAGTCGAGCCATGACCTCGCCCGAGATGATGGACAGGTACTCGTTGAAGGGGAAGCGCGCGGCATCGTCCAGGTTGAGCTGGAAGTCCTTGGCCAGCGCCTTGGCGGCCTCCGGGTCCGGGTGGTTGGACCGGAAGTCGACGAACCGCCGGCGTAGCGCCAGGTAGACCATCTCTCGACGAGCTTTACGGGCTGCCAGGTCACGGGAGAGCCATGTAAGGCAGCGCTCGAACCAACTAGCGGTCGAAGGAGGCGGCTCGGTGGCCAGCACGTAGTCGGACACGACGGCCGGGATATCGGCGTGCGCGCGCTCGAACTCGCGCCACTCGGCCTGCACGAGCAGCCCAAGCCGGAGCAGCGCGACGCAGAGCACGAGGAAGATGAGGATGAAGAGGAAGAGCGCCATGTGCAGCTCCTCGATGGATTCCTGCAGCTCGGCCGCGTCGCCCAGGAAGGCGCTCGAGAGCGCCGCGAGCACCTCGAGCTTGGTGACGACGAAGAGCAGCAGCCCGATGAAGCCCAGCGTCGTGAGCTCGCTGAAGACCGTGTTGACGAACGGCATGTTGAGCTCGTCCGTCGAGTCGCGCAGCAGCTCGGTGCCGAGCTCGAACAGGATGGAGATGAGGATGAGGACCGAGATGCTCACGACCGCCACGACGGCCACGCGGCCAGGAGACGCCTCGTGCTCGGCCTCATGCGGTGAGAGCTCGCCTTCATGGGTCTCTGCGATTCACAGTCGCGGGTTTGACGGTCAGAGCGGCGGCTAAAGGCGACGAGCTCTTCGAGGAGAGGGAGAACTTACCGTCGGCACTGGCGACGAGGGCGAGTGAGAGGACGATTACAGCGAGCTGCCAGAGCGCTGGCGCTCTCCGTGGCATGGTGGCGGCTCTGAGAGATCCTGTCAAGTGTCCAGTCCCTTGTCCAGAGTCTAGAGAGCTTCGTGCAGCAGCAAGCAAGCGCGGCGACCACTCGTCCGTCCGTTGGCGATCTTTGCGCTCCGATCCGGTGGCGGTTCGCGTCTCTTGGGAACAAGCGATTCCCATTCGCCAAAAAACAATATCGACGTTTCTCATTGGTTGAAAATATTTGACTCGCAAAGGCTTCTTCAACTTGAACCACTTCAACTTGGTGCTTTGTCCGCTCTCGGACTAGGACGCGCTGCGAGCAAAAACGAGCGTGGAGAGGCAGCTGCAGACACCCAAGACCATGCGAGACTGTTCTCAGTGCAGTGGCAGCACGTTGAGGTCCTAGCCTACCGCTCAGACAAGGTTAGTGGCCACGTCCAATGTGATTTGCTGCACTCGCTGTCAAGTTCGTGCTGCTTGCTACTGACGCTCGTCCTGAAGCTGTCGGACTGCCACCCACACCACCACTCGCCTAGTCGCCTCGCGTAGCCCACTGCTGCCACTCCACTCCACCGCACTCGCGTCCCCGCTCAGACCATCGGGAAGACGGACTTGGGTCCGATGATGCCGCACGCGCCGACACCGGGCACGTCCTGCTGCAGCCGGATGAAGCCGCTCTCTCCCCACGCGGTGCCCCACGAGTTCTTGATCTTGAAGGCGCCGTTTCCAAACCCGACGGCCAGGACCGCATGGTCCAGCTCGTTCGACTCGCACGAGGCCACGACGCCGCGCTTGTACTGCTTCCACGTCGGGTTGCCGGCCGCGACGCCGACCGCCACCGGCTGCCGTCGGAGCGCTCCAACCAGCCCCGCTTGGCTCGCTGGGACGCCAACAACCCGCTTGATAGCGGCGCTCTCAGGCGTGCAGCCCTGGTCGTACTGGCACGCTCCAGCGTCTCCACTGTCGCCTGAAGAGTACGGGTACGCGTCCTCTCGGCAGACGCCTCCTTGCTGCTGGATGAAGTGCAGCGCGTCGCCCGGGAAGCCACCCTCACACCCGTACGACATGGAGTCGCAGCTGAGCACCTGCTGCTCCGAGAACTCGGTCAGCGGGTGGCCAGCCAGGCAGTGCGCGCTCTCGAGCGCTCCAATAGCCGCGAAGGCCCAGCACGAGCCGCACTCGCCCTGGTTCTTGACGCGCGCGACGCACCCGGACGCCGTCCAGTCGACCGCGTTGGCGGTTAAATTGACGCTCGAGCTGTTGGTGTCCGTCATGATGCCGGAGAAGGCTTCAGTGTCGACGCTCAAGCTCTCGAAGGCACCGCCTGTCAGTTGGTAGGAGCGGCCGATCCAGTTGGCGAATTCGGCGTCCGTCAGCAAAGTGAAGGGCGAGTCGGTCGAGAACTCGGCAAGCGGGTTGGCTGCCTGCACCTGCGCGATGCGCTGCTTGGTCAGGAACAGGCGGCGCAGCTCCTCGTCCGTCGAGTCCTCGGTTGCCACGTTGATGGCGTGCGACGTCGGGAGGAAGAAGGCGCTGTCCTTGGCCAGCTGACCCGCCACGCTGCGCTTCCAGGCCTCCAGCTCCGTCTCGAGCGCCGGCACCGACTGCACGAACTCCTCCATCAAGGCCGTCGGGATGGTGACACCACTGGAGGCATCAGCAGTCACTTCCTCTCCGTTGACTTGAGCGACGACGATCGCAGTCGACAGGAGCGCAGAAGTGAAGAGCTTCATGGTAAAGTGGGGAGAGTGTCGAGAGGAGATGGAGGAGGTTGATGTGCCGCCACGCTCGGAGATTGGGGAGTGAGCTGCTGGAGACCTCGTGACGAAGATTCAGCAGTCCTCAGCACTGGAGAAGCCCCGCTTTGAGTGAGGCGCTTGCCTCTGGACTTGCAGCCGGCCTTAGTCCGGTCGTTCGCTGCTGGACGCTCGCTCTACCTCCGCTTGATTGGCATCAGTGAACTGGATGGTACTCGCCCAGCCCGCGTGCGACTTGAGACGAAGAGCGTGACAATACAGCACACGCGTCACTTGGCCGACAGGTTCCGCTCTCGGCAGGTCAACTGGAACGTTTGCCAGCGTCTGAGTCGGCCGTGACTTACGGCGCTTCGACTAGAACCACTTGATCTCTTCGGTTCCGAGGCATCCGAGCCTGCCAGCTCGCCAGCTGAGAGCTCAGTGAGGACGGAAGCCATGCCGACGACTGCCCCGAGCCTGGCGATAGCGATGCGTGAGCGGTCCAGCTCTACACAACGTCCACGCTCTGGTTCATCGACGGCGAAGATCTCACGGCCAGTCAGAGTCGGTGCTGTCGTGGTTGGACGGTCTTCTTCCGTACTCTCCATCGATGCGAACGGGTGGCCGATCACCCAGGCCTTGCCCCTGTTGTCTCTGCATAGCACCAAGCTCTGGACAAAGACGACTTGCTCTGGATCGCTTGACGCCTTCAGCTTCGTCCACCTCGACCGCTCTCGCCTTCTTCGAGTCGCCCCGTTGCTCTCGCGCTCAGTCGTCAGGGCCACGCCGTCTCTCGCCCGGATAAGCTGCACGTTGCTTGCGTCGACGGCTAGTCCACACCGCGGGTCTTCAATGCTGAAGATTGTAAACTCGTCGGCTTCCTCACGGTCTCCTGATGGCGCTGGGTTTGCAGCGGATGCGATCGAGATCGCCACCGACACGTAGCAGCGGCAGGGCTGCACTGGCAGTCGCTCCAACAGTCGACAGGCCGCACAGGCGTCTTCCGCTCCATGTAAGTGGAGCGAACAGGCCTGGAACCGGTCCCAAGACACGCCGAGCTTGTCTCCAAGACTGCGGCAGAGCACGAACGCGCCGAGCCACATGACCGTAGGCTCAGGAGTCGGTAAGCTGCGCTGTCGAGTCTGTGGAGTTGTCAGTGGCTGGGGAGTGGGGCGACTCTCCTCTGAAGACATCTCGATGCCATGTGACTCCGCACGGTGTCTGTAGATAGCGAATCAAGCCACAAAGTGAGCTGAGAGTCGTCTTGATCAAACTATGAGGACTGGTCCGTACCGGTTGAGTTCTCGTCGAGACCGGAACTGCAGCCGGCAGTCCGGCTGCGAGCATGGGAAGTACCCGACCATGACTCCACTCTCGGCTTCACGGTCGGTCCACGGCGTCTCTGGCGGCCAGTAGCTGTGCAAGTACTGGTCTGTGAGAGGAGCGGCGGTCGCGAGGCGCGTGCGGCCCTCGTGCGTCGTCTTCTGGTGCATCCTCGCCGCTTCCTTGGAGCTGGTCAGCGTGTCGGCCATCATACTAAGTCAATATTAGGTCTGGATGGTTGGTGACCAAGCAGGGAGACGTACGAGAAGCAGCGACCGCATGCTGGATGGCCACACACGAAGCTCCGCGCGTTGCGAGTCGTGACTTCAATGATCTTGTCTTGCTGTCGCTCTCGAGGAAGCGTCTGTCAAGCAGTCAAACGTTGGAGAGGAGGGTCTGATAGCGAGAACCAAGGCTGCAAGTACCTTGAGCTCGTAGATGAACCGGTGGATGTCTTGAGACGACTGCGAGGTGGAGCGGATGGTGGTCTCCAGGTCGTCGACTGTTGTCCGTGGTGGTAGCGATCGTACTTCAGCAAGCCCCGCTCCAGTCTCTGGTATTGGAGGTGGCTGGTTCTCTCTCTGGGCATTGGAGTTGACTGCTCCCTCACTATCGAACAGAGCTGGAGCTGGACTCGACCGACGGAAGCCCAGCTCGGTCAGTCGGCGTTCGATCTCATCCGCTCGTTCTCCTGCCTTGGCCAGTCCGTAGTCGAGTGAACCTCTGTGAAAGCCGAACTCTTGGCTCAGCATCGCAAGTGTCGGGTATATCTTGTGGTCCACTGCCTCGGTATTGGACTGGACCGGATGCCGCACAAGGTCGACGGCTTGGAGCCATTGCCGCTCGAGCAGCGCGGCGTTGCGGAACACAAAGTCGACCAAATCGCGGTCATCCGACAGCAGGTCTCGTCCTTCCCGAGCGTCTCGAAGTCGATCAGCGACCGCCTCGACCGTCAACAAAGCCTTCTCCTCACCCTCTTCACTTGAACCCAGCGTCGCGTTCTTGATCCGCTCGTCCTTGCCCTCAAGCTCGCGCTTGAGACTGTCGATGGCGGCTTGGATCACCTCCCCGGCAGGCTTCTTGGGCTGAGGCAACGGCTTGTCGACGCCGAACACCGCGTGGCTCACTCTCGACGCGGCCACTCGGCGCTCCACTCGCTCTTTCAAGCCGTACGCGACGTCGAACGTCGGCTGCTGGTCGATCGCGACCGGGGCGTTCACTGCGACCACTCGTCCCCTTCGAGTCACTGGTCCTCGCGTCAAGTTGTTGCGTCGAGCCGCCGCGTTGTTACCTACTTGCTCGACGTCAACCAACGTACCTGGAGGGTACATCGCTCTGGCTAAGGGCACGTCGCTGGCTGTCAGTCCAACCTGACGCTTCAATCGCTTCGGAGACGTCCCAGTCTCAATCTTCAGGCTCTCCTTGGCTCGTCGACTGGCATGGTCAAGCTGCCACCTCCGCTCTCGCTCGATACTCCACGCTCGCTGGCCGTCTCGGTCCTTGATCAGGTCCAGGATGAACTGGTACTTGTACGCATGCCCTCGGTCCACCACCGCGTCCCGCATCACTGGCCGCATGTGCTGTCGAGCGTCCCAGTGGTAGCCATACGACGGCAGCACGAACCCGTAGCGCTGCTTCCCTATCATCATACTGTTGCTGCTGCTGCCTCCACTGGTGTCCGGACTCATCCCGAGCCACTCCCACCGCTTGAGTATCGCCGCCCACTTGGTATTGGCTCGTAACCTGCCGAGGTGACCGCGGAACACCCTCTGGATCACCGCCGCGCCGTATTCCATCCGTATCCGCCACGTAGGGGCAGCATACGACCCGACCGCTCGGTTGCCTCGACTCAGAGGCAGCACGACGGTCTTCCCATACTCAAACCCCGTCCTCAAGCTCACAAACCCCACGATCACAAGCACGCCCGGGTCTCCGCGCCACATGTGCCGCGTCAGCCAGCCTCGCGCTCGTCTCTGGATCATCTTGGCCGCTTCGAACCGCGCCTTGAGCCCCAGATACCGGCGGTGCCGACGCCAAAGCCGCTGGATCTTGATAGTGCCCAGCAGCGTCTGGATTCTCCGGGTGGCTTCACGCTCTCGAATCTCATTGCGGCATCTCCAGCGCTCGACGTGGCCGCGCAGCACTCGCCGCGCTCGCACCCGTCTGAAGGCCGCGAGCTGCTGCTCCAGCGTCCTCAAGTTCTCGTCCGCCTCCCGCTGAAGCGCCTGCATGTACGCGACTTCTTCGCGGAAGTTCCAGGCAAGAAGCCGCTGCCGGTGCCATCGGTAGTTGCGCTGGAGCTTGATGACCGCGCGGAGCTTGCGGCAGTGGAGACGCGCGAGGCCGCCGCGGACCAGACGCTGCAGGTGCGGGACAGCGGCTTCGACGCGCTCCGACTCGAGGAGGAACCGCCTGCGACCCAGGAAGCCGCGGGCGATCCGCTGGATGACTTGGCAGGCTGTGATGCGACGCAGAGCAGCAGCTTCGTGCCGGATCCTGCGAGCCCGTCGACGCGCTCGGTTACCGCGGAAGATCCGTTGGATACGCGTGGCGACCACGCCAGCTCGCCGCATGAACTGGAGCTTCCACATGGCGTCCTTGATGAGTGTGGAGGCCGGGTTCGAGTGGTTGAGCAGCGCGTTGAGCGCCTGTGAGAGGATGCTGATCACGACTGACAGCATCAGCGTCGTAGTCTTGGTGATGGAGGCCGATGCAGCTCCGAGGATGCCTGATGGAGGCTCGGGCTTCGACAGGACTGCGACTCTGTTAGTGGCGTCATTGTCAGCTTGAAGGCCAGCAGCGGGTGGAGGGTATGACGGCGCGAGGGGATGGCGCTGGACCTGGACTTGAGCCGTCTGCTTCCTGCACTCCTTGATCCCGGGGACGTCGAACTCCGAGTCGGCGAGCACCACACCGCCTCGCTGCTCGAATATGAGCTTGCTCAGCTGCGCCTCCAAGTGGTTGCGGCACATGCCGAACTGGTTGCGGCGGTCGATCGCCGGGCAGTTGTCCTCCGTCGCCTTGTTCCCGTTGCGCTTGCGGCCGTAGTCTCGGATGCATCGAGGCGCGTGGTATCCGCAGAACGGGAGGAAGGAGCCGCGCAGTGTCGGGTGCATCAGCACCTGGTTCATACACCGCCAGACGTACGCGCGTTCACTGTGCTCCTTGAGCCAGCAGCACGTGCTTGGCGCCGTGAGTCGACGCGCGCTCGGGTCTCCAGCAGCAACGCCAGGTCGTGGAGCCTTGAGCAGCATCTCGCGCTGGATCGAGCTCTTCTCGTCGCTCACACACACTCCCGGCGTCTTGACGGACGTGATCCGCGGTGGGACTCGCTGCAAACTCTTGCGCTGCGTGGCTGCCGTCGACTCGTAACAGCGCAGACACAGTCCTTGGTCGTTGGCGGCGTCGATCACCGTCGAAAGCTCCGCCGGGTGGTGCTTGTACTGACACTCGCGCACATGCCAGACGCACAGCCGCTTCTCCTTCGTCGAACCTGCCGCGTTGCTGCTTGGGAGTGGCTCAGCAGGTTCCTCATGCGCACTGCTGACCCCATTGTCGTCGGTCTCATAGCGTCGATGGGTCCCTCTCACCGGCACAGGCACGTTCGTACAGCGATACCGCTTGCCGCCGACCCGCTCGCTGCATGTCCAGGACAGATTAGTACTCCAGATTCCAGTCACTCAGTGTGACCCCGCGCGCACCTCCACTCGCAGCAGTCAGCAGCTCGAACGCCTCGCTGCTCCATCCCTCCAAATCCTCGACTGGCGTCGTGAATCTCCTGCTGCATCGCAACCGCCACGTCCACGAAGCGGTCCTTCCAGCCGTCCAGCGCTCCTCCTCTCCTCTCGACGCGCGCCTTGACGGCTTGCCCGGGGTCCACGAGTCGCTGCTTCCACGTCCACTGGCCCTGTGCCGCTGCCTTCGTCCGCTTGGCGCTCCACTCGGCCAGCGAGTACGCGTCCTCACCGTAACCCTCGAGCGCCTCGCGCAGCATCCGCTTGCCGCGCGTCTTGGCGCGAGCCGCCGCGATCGCCGTCGACATGGCGGCAAGAGCGGCCAGGCAGGCATCTGCCGGCGCTTGATGCTCGCTTGGTGACGAGTCGGCGACCGTTTGGCCGGGCTCTATATAGACACACAGACAGGTGAACTCCTCCCCACGCCACTCACCAGTCAAGTACCAGGCGCTGCCGTCGCCTGGATTGTATTACTCCGGGTCCCGTCTGCTCCAAGAGTGGCTGTTGAACTTGTTAGTCCAGTGGTCAAGCCGCTTCGTATCTGAAGCTCAGCCGATCTTCCTAACGGTGCCGACGGCTCCGTCGAAGCAGAAGTAGTTGCAGATGGGCTCGTCCTTCTGCGCCACGGCCTTGATGATCTCCTGGCCGACGATGCCCGCCATGATGGCGCTCACTGGCGCCAGGTCCAGACCCGCCACCCTCGCCAGCGTCCTGCAGTATACAACGGTTAGCATCTTGATAGTCAAGACCGAATGACGTAGGAGACGTACTCGAGCTCCGAAGGGGAGACGTAGTCCTCTTGCAGCCCGTTGGCGTCCAGCTTAGCGGCTGCGAACTGCACGAACGCGGCCGTCTGCTGCGCGTCCAGCTCGTTTGCGACGCCGATCTCGCTCTTAAAGTCCTGGAGGACTAGTACACAGGAGTTATGCCAGTCGATATGGCAGTTAACCACCCCAACGACCACCATACGACCGCCAACGACCGCCACGTACGCTGGTGCTTGACGAAGACCTTGGGGAGTGACGGCGCACGGCGGCGAGTGCTCTGCAGGTCGCTCCACTTAACCGCCTGGGCGTCCGCTAGCGACGGGAAGGCGACGGTCGCTGGCGCGTTGGGCTCCTTGCTGGCGTCGTCGGCGGCTCTGGACCGGCGGAAGGCGTGGCTAGGGCCCAAGTCGGCGAACATGACGCCCTCGAAGCCCAGAGTGCGTGTGGCGAAGAAGGCGACGCCTGCTTCTCGGCACAGCGCGTTCAGACGGAGCTATGTGGGCGTTACGAGACGGGTTAGAAGGCGGGAAAGAGGGGCGATGGAGGCTGTAAGAGGTGTGTGTACCTCGGTCTCCTTGGACGCCGAGACGACGCAAACGACCGAGAACTGGAGGAAGAAGGAGTCGGGAAGCGCCTCCAACGCGCGCGTCTCGCTCTGCACCTGCACCAGCGGGTTAAGCGCCCGTACGCGAGGCAAACTGGCCTCGGCGCGCTGCTCAACCAGAGGTCAAGCGTATCCCGTTAGCCGCCACCACGCGGTTTCTACAGCATACAGAGCGATGTAATGGAGAGACGCACGTTGGCGCCAATGTCCTCGTTGCTGAGCAGGAATTGCGCGGCTGCAGCGGCCGGAGAGACGGCGCGCGCGTCCTGCAGCGTGACGCCCATGCCCGAGAGCGCCAGGTCCTTGGCCAGCTCCGCGCCGAGCGCTGAGAGCCCCGCGACCAGCACGCACGCACGCTGCAGCCGGCGCTGCGCCTCCACGCCCCACAGGCGCATCTGCCGGTCGTACACGGCGGCCTCCGCGGCGCTGAAGGCCGTCTCGAGCGCCTCGGCCGTCGTCATGCTTGCTGCTGCTTCAGTAACTAATTCGGATCGAATTGTGGCGCGCTTTCAACGGCGCATGACCTTATTTTAGGTGGACTACGCGAAATATTTCCTAAAATACTGTTTTCTCCCATCTTGTACCTGATATAAAGGTAATTTTCGCCTGGAATACGGTGGTCAACTTGCAAATAGGTCGTGAAGTTTGCTTCAACACGTTATACCTATCTGCACGAGCATCGACCCGAGTGTCAACGTTAATGAGCCAAGAGTAGCAGGTGGCTGGACTAGCTAACGCTGTAGGACCAGTGCTTGGGCGGCGGCGCTGTCGGCTCTTCGGCTGGCGACGACGACGCAGTAGTGGGCCTGCAGCATGTGGAACTCCTCGAGCTCGTCGAAGATCTCGAGCCGTTCGCGTCTGCCAACACAAGTCATCAGAGTGAGCCATCAGTGCGAGCATACTATCCAGTCAGTAAATGATAGAGCGACGTACGTGGCGCGCTCGGCCGGGTCGAGGAACTTGTAGTAGACGTCGTTCATATCCCAGCATTGAGCCATCTCGAACTGGTGGTCCGTGAAGCGCTGGACCTGCGCGTCGACCGACGGGAAGTCGTGGATGCTCAGCAGGTCGCAGCCGCGCGCCTTGATGTTGGCCATCATGACGCGTCCGAAGGCGTCGTCCGGCAGGATCTGCTCGTACAGCACGAAGCTGGCGTCCGCGAGCCGCGAACCGGCCCACTCGACCAGCCGCGTCGAGAACTGCGCCTCCATGTAGATGAGCACGCACTCGGACACGAACAGCGTCGGCACACTGTCACACACAGCAAAGAGCGTCAGTCAAGTGCCAGCGCATTCGCCAGCATCGACTCGACGCACCTGAAGTCGAAGCCTGCTACCTCCAGCTTGGCGCTCGTCGCGTCCAGATCCCGCAGATCCACCGGCAGCAAGTGGTACCCGGTCGCGTTCAGCTCCGCCGCGCCTGATGCAGCGCTCCAAGTCGGTCAGTGAAGAGCCGCAAGCCCCACAAAGCGCACCAAACCTCAACGAACCTGACGAGACGGCGGCCTGGAAGTCGGCGGGCGACGAGATCCCTAGCAGCGCGCTCAGCTGCTTGCGGCGCCGGACGGCCATGACCTTCTGCGTCGTCACGTCGGCAAAGTCGAGCTCGAAGTACTCGCAGCTGCTCAGCTTGCCGGCCTCCTTCAGCCGAAAGAACATGGTGTCCAGCCCGGCGCCGAGGATCACGACCTGCTTCTTGCCACCGTCGTCGGCGCCGGCGTCGCTACCGGTCGCCAAGAAGCGAGTGACGAGCGTCTCGACGGCGGCCACGCGCGCGTAGTACCCGCGGTTGATGATGGGCATGCGGCGCGACGGCGCCTTGACGAAGAAGCGCACGAACGGGTCGTGGAAGTAACCGAGCGCACTGGCCGACAGCTTGCACAGTGACGCGTCGCCTGCCGTCGCCATGACCGCCACATCGTGGTCCGTCATCTTGCCGTCTTGTTCTTGTCTTGAGGAACAACGATCCGCTCGACTATTTGTCACTTGTCGAGTCCCCTCGCTTCAGTGACTTCCACCAAGTACTGAGGCAACACCCACATATCACAGTACACTGGCATCATGTGTTCACCATGTTGGTCGATCCGCTTCCACTGCTGCTGCCGTCCCCACCGCCGCCGGTGGCGCCATCCTTGAGCATGAGGATGCTCCTGAGCTCCGGGTCCATTTGATCAATGTAGTCCTTGGTCTGCACCACGCGGTACATGTCCCGCACGGCCGCGAGCATGCGTCTCGTGATTGGCAAGTGCGGCAGCAGCCGCTCGCCCTGCTGGATGGCGCTCTTGCCCTCTGCGATCCATCGCGCGGCCTGCTTCGAGGTCACGTGCGCGTGATCCATCATGCCGCGCAGCTCGTTGATCTTCTTGACGCCCAAGATGGCGGCGTCCAGCTGGCCGTCGGCGCCGCGGAAGCTGTCGACGACCTGCAGCGCACGCGTCGCCTCCTCCATGGTGCGGTCGCCAGCGCTCTTCTTCTCCATACCTTCAGCGAAGATGCGCTGTCCCTCTTCCTCGTTGTCCGCACCGCGCACGAGTCCGTGAGCTAGCGCATTGACCAGCCACCGAGCCAGCATCATGAGTACACTGACTCGCCGGAAGGCGACTGGCGCCTGCTCCTCACGGTAGGCCCGCAGCGCAAACTGGTGCGCTCGCTGGACGGCCAGCTTGACCTCGCACGTCCGCACCTGAAGGAAATACGCGAACTGTCGGTCCGCCACTGCAATGCCGTCGCCGGTCGATCGCTGCCCGCCGTCTCCTCCACCTGCAGCTCCGTTGGTGCTAGTGCCAGACTCGCGATGGGTCTCCGACTGCAGCCAGAGCCCTTCGAACAGGTTCTTGGCCGTCGTGTGCCGCATGACCGCGCCGAGAGCGTTGATGGACGTGCCGTCTGCGTATCCGAAGACGCCGACGATCTCCTCGCGCCTGGCCGCATAGTCGCTGCGGATCTCGAACTTGGAGCCCTTCTCGCACAGCCCGTACCACTTGGACAGCCGCCCGCTGCTCGTGCCGAAGCGTAGCGAGTACACTTGCTGGGAAGCGAAGCCTTCAATGGACGTGAGCACTTCGCCGCGCTGAAGAGCGAACACTTCGCGGCTGCCGAACGGGTTGCCTTGCAGCCCGCCTGGGTAGCTGACCCCGGCGTTCGTCTTGACCACGAACGAGAGTCCGTCCAGCTTCTTGGGGCTGTAGATGACCACCACTTCGCTCACGCTGCCGTATGGCGGCGCTTTCTCGTACACGAACGGCCGGCCAACGTTCGACCCGTGCAGCGTCGACGACCGCTCTTCGTAGTGGTGCACCTTGCGCTCGCTGTAGGCGGCGAACATGAGGCGTCGCTCCAGTGCCAGCCGCTCGTCGATCTCGTCCGCGTGAGCCGCAAACAACTGCTTCAGCGTCGGGGATCCAGTCGCGCGGAGCTGTGTGAGGCGCTCGTTGCGGAGGATCTTGGCGCGCAGGATGGTCGACGGGAGCCGAGCGCGGAGCGCCACGATCTTGCAGTGGCACGCGTCCAGGTCCGCTTCAAAATGGCGCAGGAGGAACGGCGCGTGCTCGCGGCGGTATCCCAGCGAGTACTTGGCCTTGACGCCGGACTTGAGCGCGTGGAACGCGCGGAACTTGTGCCATACATCGCGCTTCTGCCGGGCTAGCTCCACCATAAGCCGCAGGACTTTGGAGACTTGCGTGAGCTGCACCCAGCGCAAGAAGACGCCGTGGAAGGCGTTGGCGGGTGAGTGCTTGGTCATGGACAGGTGGAACGACGCGAGGCTGCCGTCCACCAGATTAGTGCGCTCCAGGTAGCCCTCGTACTGCAGCATCCGTGCTCTTCGCTGCTGCAGCCGCGCTGTAAGCTGCGGCGACTGGAACTTCCACCTCCACACGGCATGTCGGAGCAGCGTCTGGAACGCGTGATGCTTGATCCTGAGATGGTAGAACGCGTCGACGTGCTGTTGCCAGTAGATGAAGCGCCGGCAGATGCGGATCCAGTTGCGCAGCTGCGCGCGGTGGCACAGCGCGTCCGTGTACCTGGTCATGACGACAACACGGAGACTGCGGAAGCTGGAGCGCAGCAGCCAGCGCGTCTGCTGTTGCTGCAGGTCCTCGTACACATGGTCCAGCGCGTCGTGCATGCGGTGCGCTCTTGTCCGCAGCAGTTGCTGCGCTTGCTGCATCTCCGTCAGCTTGACTCGATGCGTCACACCAGCCTCTTTCCGCAGGAATGCCTCCTCCTGCTGCTTTTTCTTGACTAGGAGCAGTTCGCGGTCGTGGATGGTTTCGCGTCGGATCGAGTCGTTCGCCAGCACGCCAAGCAGGTCTTCTCGCAGCTGCTGAGCCAGCTCCGGGTTGTTCTCAATCCCTTCACGCCTCCAGACTCGGTCGTTCACCCAATGCAGCTCCACTCGGCTCGGGTCCGACGCTGCGTCTAGTTGGTCCTCTTCTCCAAGCTCAGCACCTTCCTCGTCTGACCCCAGAGCTCTGGACATCGCGCCTACCTGCCACCGGTGAAAGCGCTCATGCAAGACGCGGTACGCGCCGAGATCCGTCGCGAATCGGCTCTTCTTCCCGCGCACAACGGCAGCGCGCAGCATCTTGAGGAAGACCCGGCCGAGGCGCCGGAAGGTGACGACGTTGCCGATCATCTCGACCTGGTCGCGCTCCCGGTAGCGCAGGTACAGTGCCAGACACAAGTCGTACAGCCGGCTCTTGCGCTTCATGCGCTGGCCCATCTCGGTCTCCATGATGCGCGTCAGCGGGTGGACGTTGGACGGTTTGTTGTCCGCCACCCTGGCTGCCTCTCCGTAGACCGAGTCGCCGTTGGAACTCGCGTTCTCAGCGTCCAAGTGTCGGCTGACTGTCGCTTTGTTGGTGGCTGCGTGGTGGTCGCTAGCTCCATCGCGGTGCACCATTTGAGATGTCGACGCGAAGCCTCGTAGTCGAGAGGCGTCGCTCGCGCTAGTGGCTTCCCACGGAGCTCCAATCGAGTACGAGCTCCTGCTGTTGTTGTTGGCGACTTGACTTGCTCCGCTCTTCCCGGACGGAGCGCCTCGACTTGGACTCTTGACACCAGCGCGCGTGTTCGGAGAGAATAGCGTCAGCAAGGCCTTGTGCTTCCGCTGCTGCATGTCCCGTTTCAGCGTGGCGTAGTACCGGAGGATGTAGAACGTCACCTTGACCATGTAGAGCTTGTGGAGGTGCTGCATGGCATGGCCGCGGCTGCCCCACACTCGGCGGACAGCGGCTGCTGCCTGGTACCTCGCCTTCCACTCGTTCCAGCAGATCTGTCGCGCCGCTCGCGCCTTCCGCGATCGCACTCGTGTAAGCTGCATGCAGAACCATTGCTCTCGGCGGTACAGCTTCTTGAACGCTCGGAAGTGCCGCAGCAGGATGTACGTGTGCACCAGGTTCTTTAGGAACGCGCTCTTGCCTCGCGCGATGATCATCTGCTGGAGATGGCGCTTCCAGGTGTAGAACGGCCAGAAGCACGTCCGGTAGAACGCGTAGTACTCGTGCCGCTTGCGCGTGAAGTACTTCCACACGACGAACTTGCGCATGACGTAGCGGCGCAGCGTCTCGGCGTGCTTGGTGAACCGCTTCCACTCGAGGAAGACCTGCTTCTTGAGCCGGAAGCGGAAGATCAGCTGACGCTCAGGCCACAGATCCGTCTCGAGCCGCTTCCAGTACATCTTGACCCCTCGCTTGATGGAGTCCACCACGTAGTCGTGGAACAAGTACGCTGCCATGAGCACCTCGATGCTCTCGAAGTGGCCGTTACGCGAGTACTTCTGGAGCATCGCTGAGCGAACAAGCTTGATGCTGAGCGACTCCGGGATACACGACAGTCCAAGGCCATCTCCACTTGACGGCATGCTCTCGGTGGAGGAAGTGGGCAGCACCAGTTGTCGCTGGCGTTTCCGGAAGATGACCTCCAGGAACTGGCCGCGTAGTTGCAGTCGCTGCTCTTCCGATTCCCACGGGATGTTGAGCGGGTCGCAGCGGAACTGGTCGAGGATCTCGACCATGTTCTTGGCGGACTCGGCCAGCCGGAGCTTGACTAGTAAATGGATAGAGAGAGGTGTTAGTCGTGAGTCAGCAGCGACGAGAGTGGTGAGCAAGACGGCGACCCACCTCGCTCCTCCAGAGCAGCCAGCTCGCGGTCGTAGATCTCCTTCTCCTGCCGCTTGCGCACCCGCTCGCGGTCGAACTCGCGCTTCCATCGCGACTCCTGCTGCGCGTCACGAGAGCGGAAAATCTGGCGGAATCCGTCGTACGACAAGAGCGTCTTCTTCCTGTCTGACTTGCCTTGCGGAACGCGGACTGGCTCATTGTTGCCGCCTTGTGTTGGATCGCTGGCGCCGCTTTCGTTCACCTCCACAACGGTAGTCAACGACGAGCTGGTGTCGTGTTGCTGCTGCTCCTCACCGGCTTCTTGTAGTGCAACGTGCTGCTCCAGAATTGCCTGCACTTTGGCCGCGTCGCCGGCTCCGAGCTGCACGTCCGAATGCTGAAGAAACTTGACGATCTGGGAGACGGTCATGTCCCCGCCGCCGGTGAACGCGAGCTCGATCGTGTCCCACGACTTGAGCAGCCGCCGCTGCAGCTGCGTCTCGACGAACTGGTGCAGGTCCTTTAGTCGCCGCCGGCGCTTCATGCCTGGTAGAGTCACGCTTCGAGTCAGTCTCGGGTCGCTGGCGTAGTCGCCGCGGTCGTCTGCGGTCGAGCTCTCGTCTCTCTCGTCGTCACTATAGCGAGCGCCTTGGCTCGGTTCTTGGTCAACAACACTCGTCATGCTGTCAGTGCGAAGCTCAGGAGGGCTCGTGGATTCACGAGTCGAGTGGGAGACACATACAGAGCTTGGATCCGGTGGCAACGAGCTGGGAAGAGCGGTGAGGAACACGGTGTCGGCGGGTGAAGCCTCTCGAGACCAGTTAAGCCGCTTTGCCTCGTCCTGCTCGCGATAAACCGCTGGCTCCACCACCACCTCGCCATCGCTCCGCTGCCACTGTGCCATAATCGAGTCGACAGCCTGGTCGACCGTTGCGGAGCTGTCGCCGTCCATCAAGTGCCACAACCCGAACCGGTCCAGGTCCTTCCGCAGCCTGTCCCGCAGTCGACTCCTCCTGTCGCCCGGGAGTCCATCCAGGCGCCGCGCGCTGTTCCTGCGCTTCAAATGGAGTCTTCCCGTCACATCCGCCCTAGGAACCGGTGGGAAGACGCCGGGACGCACGCGTAACCCTGCCGCCGCGCCTTTTAAGGGGACCACCGGCGATGCTGCCACTGCCTTCAGCCGGGACACGCCGGGCACTGCGAGTCTGCCACGAGTCTCTCTCCCGTCCGTCTCGTCGTCGTCTTTCCCGCCCCGCGACACCCGACTCTGCATTCTGGCAGCGACTGTATTCGACTCTGGGAGCAGCAGCGGCAGGTCGAACCAGTTCGGGACAGGCAGCGCCGCTATACTCGCCCCGCCGCCTCCGCCGCCGGCATATCCAGAGCCTGCAGCCCCAGCGCCAGCGCCAGCGCGACGCGAGTGCGGGTAGAGCACCGCGCGCTGCCGGACGCCGCCGCGGGCATCGCCACCGCCCACCGGCATCCGCCTGTCTCGGAATGGCTTGCTGCTTGTATGATGCAGGTGTCGGTGCGGCGTCTCTTCCTGCAAGTTGAGAGTTGAAGGAGCAAGAGTGATGGTCTTCATAAACCGTGGGACTCTTTTTGGGTGTAACCGAAACTGGTTACGTTGTACCCCACCCGGGGCAATTCCTGACCCTCCGCCAGTCATTTCGCTGCCAAAACACCCCCGCTGACCGTGTGCGGGTTACTTTGACCACCGCGATCGGCACCGAGAAAGGCCGCAACAGCAAGGTAGGCGTCGGCGTCGGGGCGTCGGTCCCTGGAAGGCAGGGACATGGAGGGGCGGGCGGGTGAGTAGCGAGCTAACTGGTGCTGTTTCGGCTGGACGTGCAGGGACCCGCAGCAGTTTGCTCCAGACGCCGCCGCCGACAAGATGACAGACCGCGACGAGAAGCCCGCGGACTTTCTGCTGCCCGAGACGGTCAAGAGCTGGTTCTCGCACCTGTACACGCACCTGATCTCGGGCAACGTGGCCGAGATGGCTCGGCTGTACGACCGCGAGTTCCACACGCTGACGAACAACTACTTCAAGCAGAGCGCGTGGCCCGAGCCGAGCGCGATCGAGGCGCTCGTGGACGCCGACCCGACCTTCCTGCTGCTCTACACGCAGATCTACTACCGGCACCTGTTCGCGGGCAAGCTGCAGCCGGGCCCGGACGCCAAGGCCGAGTCCTGGAACACGTACTGCGCCATCTTCGACGGCGTGCTGGACGGCTCGCTCGAGCTCGAGGCGCTGCCGTCGCAGTGGCTCTTCGACATTGTCGGCGAGTTCCTCTACCAGTACCAGTCAGCGTGCCAGCAGCGCGCCAAGCTGGCCGGCAAGGGCGACAGCGACGCCAACAGCAGCAGCGACATGTGGACCACCACCAAGGTGCTCAACTACCTGAACGCGCTCGTGAGCCACTCCAAGATCCTCGCGCTGCTTGACGCCGGCAGCAACCCGGCCGCGGATACCCAGGCGCCGGTCTCTGAAGCCGTCAAGGAGCTCGGGTACTTCAGCCTCGTGTGTCTGGCGCGCGCGCACGTGCTGTTCGGCGACTACTACACGTCGCTCAAGCTGCTGGAGCCCATCGACTTCTACAACAAGCGGCCGGGCAAGGGCAACGACCAGATCCACGAGAAGGCGCCGGCGTGCCATGTGTCGGTGTTCTACCACATGGGCTTCGCACAGCTCATGCTGCAGGACTTCGCGGCCGCCATCCGCTCCTTCTCGACCATCATCGTGCAGGTGCAGCGCAGCCGCAGCTACTACTCGCGCTTCGCCGACTACGACCAGCTCAACAAGCTCACGGAGAAGGCGCTGGCGCTGCTCATGGTCGCCATGTTCCTCTGCCCCGGCCAGCGCGTCAACGACCAGATCCACGCCATGCTGCGCGAGAAGTACGCCGACAAGCAGAGCAAGCTTCAGAAGGGCGACCTGTCGGCGCTCACGGAGACGTTCGCCTTCGCGGCGCCCAAGTTCATCCTGCCGGCCACGTCCTTCCCGCCCTCGGCCAGCGATGCGCCGGTGAACCGCCCAACCGAGGCCTCGCAGCGCCAGCAGCGCGCGTTCGCCGACCTCGTCGCGCGCCAGCAGCACGTGCCGGCCGTGCGCTCGTACGTCAAGCTCTACCGTTCGCTCGACCTGGCCAAGCTCGCGCTCTTCCGTGGCGTCGATGTCGAGCGCGCGCGCGCCGAGCTCATGTCGCTGCAGGCGCGCCGCTCGCAGCTGACGGCCGACGTGCACTACTTCATCGACCACGACGTCGTGTTCGTGGACGAGGAGGTCAGCAACCAGCGCACCGGCGAGTTCTTCATCAGCCACATCCAGCGCTTCGCGCGGATCGTCGACGAGTGCGCCGCCGAGTAGAGCGGGCCATCATCTTCGAAGGTGTAGGCTGCCTGCTGAACGGAAGAACGAGTGGCGAAGGAGAGGACCAAGAGCGGGAGGAGAGGAGCGCGTAGACGGCCAGCATGACCGGAGGAGAGACGCTGGCCGAGAGGAGGCGGGGAGGCAGGGGGATTAGTGTAGGTACGTTTAGATCGCAACCGGTTTCTCGTCCACCGTTGACGTCCCAAAAACGCCGTCGCTCGCCTCGACTGGCTTACTTAGATACTTCGCCGATGCTCTGATCTACACTTACCACCTACAACAACTCCGGCTGCATCGCGGCCTTGCGCTGGTCGGCTTCCAGCAGTGCGAGCAGCTTCTCCCTCGCGCCGAGCAGCGTCTGCATCGTGTACTTGGCCATGCGCTTCCTGAGCTGGCGACTCATGGTCGGACTCGTCGGCAACGACCTGGGCGTGACCATGCCCGGCTTGTCGAGCTCCCAGTGCGACGACCGCGGGTCGAAGCGCACGATGACCGAGAAGGCGTTCGTGCTCACCTCGTGGTGCATGAGCAGCCGCATGTACTTGAGGATGCGCGCGGGCACAACGGAGCTGCCTTCAGCGTATGACAGCACGTAGACGCCGGCCGACTGCGGCTGGATGGGTGGGCCGGGAGGAGACAGCAGGCCCGACAGTCGGCGGTCGGCTGCAGCTGCTGTCACGGCCACTGAGCCGGAGCTGCTCGCGTTCATGGGCGGCGCGTACGGCGTCGTGATGGGAGTCTGCGAGCCGCCGCCCCAGACGCCGATGCGCTGCAGCGTCTTCTTGAGGATCACGTCCACGTCGCCCATCTTGTCCAGGCTCTGGTACACGAGCGCGGACGCCGCGGGCGGCAGCACGAGCGGGATCTTCTCGAGCACGCGGTCGCGCACCTTGGACGCCTTCTCGACCGAGTACGACAGCACCGACTGCTTGTCGGGGCAGTCGCCGGATCGATGGTCCCCTACTGCCCGGCATACTCTGCAGATGTGTTGCGCTGACCCGTGCGCCACCTTCTTGGAGCAGAACCGGCAGAACTGCTTGACCACCAGCGCTTGGTCGTCAATCGGCGGCTTGTGCGGCGTTCTCGACCCTGTCGACTGCTCGGACGACTCACCGGACGGCATCGCAGCCGGCGACTGAGTCTGAGCCAACTTCTGCGGACACTTCTGGCTCCGGTGGTCGCCTGCCGTCCCGCAGACTCGACAGCGGTGCTCGGACGTCCCGTGCAGTCGCCAGGAGCCGCACAACTCGCAGTACTTGCGGTCTCGAAGCGATTCAACAGGCGAGCCGCGCCACAGACTCCGGCCGGTCGAGGGGCTCGCGGACTGTGGACAGCTGCGGCTGCGGTGCTGGCCGTGCGCGCTGCAGCGTCGGCAGCGGTGGCGTTCGGTCGAGTGCAGTCCCCAGTTGGCGCATAGCGAGCAGTAGCGCCGAGTTCTTCCGCCCTTGAGACCCGACGGAGTCAGCGATGACGAGGGAGACGCGGACGCTGTCGAGTCGATGGACGAGGCCCCGCGCGGGCAGTTGCGGCTGCGGTGGTGGCCCGCGAGTCCGCAGAGCCGGCAGCGGTGCTGCAGCGCCGTGTGGTCGCTGTAGGCGGCGCAGAAGCGGCAGAACTCGACCGCCTTGGCCGCGTCCTTGGCGAACCGCTGGCCGAACGGCGCGCGCCGACGCACCTTGGTCAGCACGCGCTTGACCATGCCGCCCGTCGTCGAGTCGAGCACGTCCACGAGCTCCAGCACGCGGAACGGACTGTATTGTCCCGGGTGGAAGAGTGCCGCCGGGCCTTGAGTTGTAGCTAGTGGAGCCAGCGTCAAGGCGGTGGCTGTGGACCCGTCACCTGATCCTTCCTCTGGTGATGGAGCGTCCGACTGTGACAGGCTCTGGCGGCGGCGCTCCTCCAGGTCCACATTGGCCAAGATCTCGTCCGCGATGGCCTCGTCCGCGGCCATCGCGATCTGCTCCTCAGTCGCGCGAGACAGCACCAGTTCACTGATACTGACCGAGCCGAGGAGCTTGTGCACCAGCGCCGACCGCGCCTCGTGCGCGCGCGCGTCCGTCAGCAGCCGCACGAGCTGCTGGATGCGCGACGTGGCCACTTCCTCCTCGCGTAACTCGCCCGGGCTGTTGCTCTCACTGCCGCTATCGCCATCGGCGTCAGCATCCGAGGTGTCCTTCACGTTAGTGTTGGTATTGGTGTCACGCGGTGGTTTGCGGCGTCTAGGCGGAGGCGGAGGCCGCGGGTGCTCCTGGAACAGGTCAAAGTCCTCGTCTTGGCTCTCGTAGAAGACGTCGTCGTCGTCCTCCGCCTCCTCCGCCTCCTCCGCCTCCTCCGCCTCGTGCTCTGGCTCGGG
Organism: Phytopythium montanum; assembly: GCA_023338065.1. Taxonomy (NCBI): domain Eukaryota; phylum Oomycota; class Peronosporomycetes; order Pythiales; family Pythiaceae; genus Phytopythium; species Phytopythium montanum. The sequence continues at coordinate 29,364 of JAADXY010000272.1, forward strand.
CGCCGTCGCGTACCCGTCGTCGTCGTCGTCTTCTTGGAGGTGGGAGGGTGGGAGCTCGGCGTGGAAGCGCAGCCGCTCCTCGAGCTCGCGCTCGCGCACGCCGCTGCTCGGGCCCGAGAACGTGTCGAAGCTGATCATGGCGGGCGGTCTCCGCCAGTGGGAGGCGTCGCCTTGCTCGCTTGCCTCCGAGTGCTTCGAGTCGCCGTCGTCGGAATGCTCAAGGTGAATGAATGCCGGAAGCGGACTTTGGCCCCAAGGGAAGTAAAGTTGCAGCAACGACACGCAACGTAAATAGGGGATAGGGGAGAATGTACGGGGTTTGGTAAATTAGGGGTTTGCGGTGATTATTTCCAATGACTTGACGTTTGTATTGTGTAGCAGATGAGGGTTTAAAAAACACCGAAATTCCATCGTGTTAAATGTGACTTGTATATTGTAACGGGATATTTGCCCGCCATCGTCAGCAAGACCACGATCGAGTCGATCGCGCTCGACATTCCACATGGTGCTCTGCGGAAATGGACGACGACATCAGCACATCCCGGCGGCTGATTACATGGCTCGTTCGGTTGGCTTTGAGGAGACACCAGCTGCTTTCGCAGCCGCTGTTTGACATGATGACTTGACCGCCTTGGCGTCGAGTCGAGTCGAGTCGAGTCGAGCCAGCCACGCGTTGAAGTCTTGCTCGATGATGACCACACAACAAGTACGTAAGGTGGCGTTGGCTTCATTTCCGGTCCACAATGCAGCACAATGCTCCACAATGCAATGCGTGTTGCCCCGTTGCGGCTCCACCGAGAGCACCAAGCCCACGCTGCGGGACGGTCGCCCACTGTGCGGAGCGACCGTAGGAGCGACCGTCGAGACGTTGCGACTTGCCGCACCGCAGCATCAAGAGGCTAGGCTGCCCACGAGTGCCCAGCGAGTGGCACTTTGCACTGTGCGTCGTTAGAAGGAAGGGTGTGGGGTATATTGAGTCGGGCGGTCGGGCGGTTGCTTCGGGGATACGCGGCGTCGGTCCATCGTCTGGTGCGTGTGGCGCTGCTAGCTTGGCTTGGCTCGGCTTGGCGTGCTCTCCGCTCTAGAGTCCTCGGCGTCCGCGTCGGTCGGCGTCGGGCGAGCTCGGTAAATACTTCGGAGTACTACACTCGAAAGCGGATGATGGCCACGTCGCCGCTCGACACGCACGCGGCGATCCGGTCGCCCGCCTTGTTCCAGCTCACCTCGTAAATATCCCCGTTGGTCTGGTACGCCTTGACCAAGGACCCGTCCTGTCGTCCAGTCAGCCAGTCGGTCAGTAAACTGGAGCAACCACCG
>JAADXY010000273.1:0-30604 GCA_023338065.1 Phytopythium montanum
CGTCGCTCTCAGCGGCAGTAATGACGGGCTGGCGGCGCTTGCGGCGGCGGCGGATGACGAGGATCACGCCGACGACCAGCGCGACGCCCGCCAGGAGGACGGCCTCCACCGCGGCGACACTCAAACCGCTCAGGTCAGCGAGGCTCGACGGCGAGCCGCTCTCGCCAGTCGACACAACTGACGAGGTCTCGACAGACGGCACTGAGCGCCCGCATCCGATGCGGGAGAACTCGAACGCGTCAATGGGGTGAACAACGACACAGAGCGCTGCAGCGAGACCACATACACACACAGTCGGCCTGCATTGCAATTTGCGACGCACGAGGTGTCGTCGATGAACAGCTTCACCGCCTTCCAAGCAACATCGATGGCGCACAAGGTCCATTGCGCATTCGAGCCAGAAAAGGCGTCACTCCCTCGAAAGAGTGCCAGCATCCATGAAATCGCATTCGCCCCGAGAATGAATCTCTCTTCAAATCTTTGTGCCAGAAGAATGTTGCGTGTCCACATCTATGTCGTCGTTTAACATCACATCTTATTGGTCGAAAATTCCTCATCCCACATCAGCGATTGGTCAAAATACCCATGGATCACCATCACCACCGGCACCAACAGCGCAATCACTTGGCAGGTCAGAAGGCAAGAAGATCAATGCGCCTCGACTGCGCTTCCTCCCTTCCTCACTCTCCGACCTACAGCCCCGACACCACCAGCAGCGCCACCAGATCCCCTCGATGCTCCAGCGTGTGGCCTCCTTCTCTTTGCGCGCGTCGCAGCGCGTGCCCGCCGCGGCTCTCGCCCCCGCTCTAGCGCGCGCAGTGTCCAACATGCCGCTGCCGACGTCTCTCGAGCGTCTGTTCGAGAACAACCGCAAGTGGCGCGACGGCAAGAAGCTGCTGGACCCAGACTACTTTGACAAGACGTCGCAGGGGCAGCACCCGCAGTACTTGTGGATCGGCTGCTCCGACTCGCGCGTGCCGGCCGAGGAGATCACGGGGCTCTCGCCCGGCGAGATGTTTGTGCACCGCAACGTGGCCAACTTGGTCGTGGCCAACGACATCAGCAGCTTGTCCGTCGTGCAGTACGCCGTCGAGCACCTCAAGGTCAAGGACATCATCGTCTGTGGCCACTACGGATGCGGCGGAGTGCACGCCGCCATACAGAACAAGCACCTCGGGCTGCTCGACAACTGGCTGCGCAACATCCGCGACGGTGAGTCGGCCTTGAACGGACTGCTCTGGTCTCCTAGCTAGATGCTCACACTTGCCTTCACTATAGTGGTCCGCCTGCACCACGACGACCTGCAGCAGATCCACAACCACGACGAGCGCCTGAACCGCATCGTGGAGCTCAACACGATCGAGCAGTGCATGAACATCTTCAAGATCGGTTTGGTGCAGCGCCACCAGGTCAAGTACGGCTTCCCGCGCATCCACGGACTCGTGTACAACATCCACGACGGCGAGCTCAAGGAGCTGGACATTGACTTTGAGAACTACGTGCGCAAGTACCGGTCCGTCTACCGGCTGCACGCGTTCCCCGAGCAAGGCACGCCGCTGCGCAGGTCGCAGCTGCAGGGCAACATGATCCAGACGCTGACCGAGGGCCACGAGGAGGAGCCCGGACGCGTGACGGCCAAGTTCATCAAGCGAGCCATGCGCAAGGAGCCGCTGCTGTTCAGCGCGTCCGAGATCGACGGCGCCATCGAGCGCGTGCAGGAGGGTGAGGCCGACAAGAGCACCGTGTCGATCGACAAGCTCGTGCGCTACTTTGACCACTGAGGGATGGATGCGGCCGGGCAGAGGCAAACGACCCTGTGTTTGTATGTATGGTGGTGTCTGTGTGTGTGTATACCTGCATGAAGATGCGAGCCCGTCGATGGAGCTGGACGGCACCACACCCCAGATCAAGCAGGCCGCTTGAAGGAAATCCGAGCCGACACCACCGGGATCTACCTCGACATTGTATACTTCCGTGCATCACCACATCATCACCGTCAATCAACACGCAGCGTCAGTTCACTTCGCATGGCGCTCCTTTGTGGCGTTGTCGAGACCACCGGAAGTGGAGAGAGAGAGAGAGAGAGAGAGAGAGAGAGAGAGAGGGCCAAGAGGAATGTATCGATACTCAACGCGTCGTCGGTCAGCGGACCGCGAACCGCTCGCCTTGGCCGTGGCGCAAAGCAAAAAGCGCAGCGCGGAGCGAGAGAGCGAGCTAGTTGCACGGGCAGTTGGGTCCACTGCCGCCGTGCTTCGGGTTGTCCGTCAGCTGCCAAGCGCAAGTAGAGAGGTACAGTCAGAGTGAGTACACAAGTCAAGGGGTGACAGGCACTGAGTCGGGGGACCTACGGTTGTGCCGGCGGGGCGGCTGGCGTCGCCGACCATCTCGCGGATCGTGATGAGCTCCGAGGCCATGGTGAGGAAGGCTTCCTCGACGTTCTGCGCGCTCTTGGCGCTCGTTTCCAAGAACGGGATGGACAGGCTGTCGGCGAACGCCTTGGCCGTCTCGTAGGGCACGGCGCGATTGTCGCTGATGTCGCTCTTGTTGCCCACGAGCAGCTTGCACGTGCCCTCGCTCGCGTACCGGTTCACCTCGTTCAGCCAGTCGTTCACGTGGTCGAACGACTCCTGCAGACGTCCACGCTCAGTTAGCTGACTGACCGCCACTATGGACGGCCTCTCTGAGCTTCCATACCTGGCTAGTGACGTCGTACACCATGATGATGCCGTCCGCGCCTCGGTAGTACGCGCTTGTGATCGTGCGGAACCGCTCCTGACCCGCCGTGTCCCACTAATAGAGCCAACAAGAGCGTTAGAACACCCGCCAAGCCCCCAAGAGCACCTATAGACAGCTTGCACACGCTTGGACACGTACGATCTGCAGCTTGATGGTCTTCTTGTCAATCTTGACCGTGCGGAACCGCTGGAAGGCGAGTACAACAACAGTCAGTGCAATCTCCACCTGTGGGTTGACTTGCTCGCCTGCTCTTACAAAGTCCACGCCGATGGTGGTGATGTAGCTCTCTGTGAACGCGTCGTCCTGTGTTCCAAGCCGTCCCAGTGAGCTTTCCCATAATGAATGCAAGTCAATCAAGGGAGGAAACACACGGAAGAGACGGACGTACCGCGAAACGTAGCAGCAGACACGACTTGCCGACGCCCGAGTCGCCGATCAGCACCAGCTTGAACAGGTGGTCACTGCGTGCCATCGTAAGCCGTCAGCATGTGCCAGCGCGGCCATTGTTGGCGCCAAGGTCGGCGTACTAGTCGCGGGACATGGTGACTGGTGCCTGGCTTCAATGATCGACCGATCGAATGATTCCAGGGCCTTGAGAGCGGCAGCGACGCGTCCACAAGTAGCGGAAGAAGGCCGCGGACTGTCTGGACAGGGAGAAGACGCGGGCGAGCGCTCGGCAGGCGGGAGGAAGCGGCGGCAAGCGGCGGCGGCAGGCGGACCGAGTCAACTTGGTGCCTCTTCCTGCTGCGGCTCGTCGGGCTTTTGCTTTCTTCTGGGGAACAGTGGGGTGCCTGGTTTTGACGGATGTCACTAGTTCGAAAGAATGACATACAGAGCATGGTTTTGCCTCCTCAAGTGCATTCAGCTTCGAAACGGACAAGTCACGCAAGCCAACTGGACCAAGCAACGAGCGACTGGGATGGCGTCCAAGACTTCGACGCTGAGCGCGGACGCGTGCCGCGTGTGCGGCAAGGAGGACGACGAGGAGTTCCTGGTGCTGTGCGACAGCTGCGACCGGCCGTTCCACACGGCGTGCCACGTGGGCTGCGTCTGCTGCCGACTCAAGCCCAAGAACAACTTCAGCCGCAAGCCAGCGGTGCCCGACGGCGACTGGTTCTGCAAGTTCTGCGCCGGCCACCTGCCCGCTCTCGGTGCGTCCTCCACGGTGGTCTGTAGACGCTTTAGACACCTCAAGCGCTCACAATCCGCTTGACTATGGCGCAGCGGACGGCGCGCGACCGGTCTCGGCCATCTTCGCCTGGGGAGACAATGAGGACGGACAGGTGTGGCTACACTACGTCCCTGGTGGGTCACATGACGCTCTCTCTGGTAGGCTAACACTCGGAGTGTGCGCTGCTGTCGTGGTGGACAGCTGGGCCTGCCGGATACGGAGGACAAGGCGGTGTGGACACCTACGCGCGTGCACGAGCTGGATGCGGTCGGCGTCCTGGACATGGCGTGCGCCGAGACCGTCACTCTGGCGCTCTGCAACGATGCCAACGTCTACTCGGTCGGCACGGGCGTCTCGGGGCAGCTCGGACACAAGGACATTGTCCATGAGAAGCTCGTCAAGTTCCGCAAGGTGAGGTGACGTCCGCGTCACTGTGTCTGGACTCCCCCGGAAGACTGACATCTCCGGTTTGGTGACAGGTCGAGGCGCTGATGGAGACGGAGCGCTCCAAGGGCGAAGGACGGTATGTTCGCTAGTGTCATTTGGTCATGAGGTAGTGTGTATGGGCTCAGATGAAGCGGTCTGATCCCGGCAGCTTCCTCCGCATCACCACTGGCAAGGACTTTGCGCTGGCGCAGACAACGGAGGGGCACGTGTACTCGTGGGGGAATGGGGAGCTGGGGCAGCTCGGCCACCAAGAGAACAAGATCAAGAAGGTGCCCAAGAAGATCTCGGCGCTGCGGGAGCTCGAGCTGCCTGTTGACTTGGGTAATGTGTTGGATGCGTGGTGTTGTGGTGGTCTTGGTGGTGGTGGTGAGGCTGACGTTCTATGATGTCAGTCGCGTGCGGGAGTGATTTTGTGGTGATGACGACCAAGGAGTCGGACGACGACAGCCAGTTCAACACGCAGAAGCCCGGCGTGTTCATGAGCATGGGCGGCAACTCGCAGGGCCAACTGGGCGACGCGACTGGCAAGAACCAGTGGGTCCCGCAGCTCCTGAACAAGGAGGGCCCGTCGTTGACGCCGGTGAGTGGCTTGATTGCATTGCTAGACCACTGGCAAGTGCTCACGGTCCAATTTTACTGCCTCTTACCGTCGGAACCAGGCAGAGAACGGAGACATTGACGACCCGGCCGAGTTCCTGCTTGGACGAGACATCAAGGCGCTCAGCGCCGGTCGATCGCACTGCGCGGCGATCGTGTCGGGGTAAGGTGGTGGCCGGCAGGAAGCCGAGCTTGGGGTTGTGTGTCTCATCCTGACTTCGTTGTTGATGTTGCTGTGTGGATAGCACGCGGGGTCTCTGGACGTGGGGACTGGGCGAGCGAGGTATGCTGTCGACCTGGCATCTGATGTAACGGAGATGATGTGCTGAGCATGTGAGGTGCAGGTCAACTGGGCCATCCGAAGCCGGCTCCGATCCCTGGCCAGTCCAAGTTCTTCCGCTCCCAGTTCCGCGTCCTTCGCCCTCGCTTCGTCAAGGTCCGTTGGTTGTATGCTTGACGACCGTGTTGACTTGGAAGCCAGAGAACTGACCCGCTTGCTATCGATGGATAGGCACTGGAAGACGTTGCTGTCAAGCAGGTCGTGTGCGGTGGGTTGCACACGTTGATGCTGCTGCAGGACGGACGCGTCTTTGGGATGGGCGACAACACGTACGGCCAGGTAGGCGTCCCACTGTCTTCCCCGGCGTCCGAGGAGGACGCAATGGAGCACAGCGTCGTCGAGCTCCCGGCCGAGCTCCCAGCCTTCAACAGTGACGTCAAGACGCTCGCGTGCGGCGACGAGTTCTCGGTCGCGCTCACTACAGCGGGCGACGTGTACACTTGGGGTCGCGGCCAGCTTGGACAGCTCGGACTCGGCAAGGACCAGCTAGGGCCAGTCGCGACGCCGACCAAGGTGGACGGGCTCAAGACCATCAAGAAGGTCTTCGTCGGACCCAACCAAGTGTTCGCCATCGAGTTCACGAACGGTGCGTGCTGGCTAGCTGTCTCCCTCTAAAGGAGCCGACTTGGCTTGCTCACCCTGTTCCCAACACAATAGAGACGCTGCCGCCCCCGCTAGCCAGCAGTGCGTACCCGTCTCGTGGCGGCGGCAAGAAGCGCGGCGCTCCGGCCAAACGCGGCGGTGGCTCCAAGCGCTCCAAGAAGTAGACGCCAGGCGTTTGGACAGCCGTTAAGCTCCGAGCCAAGCGCGGCATACTCTCCGCCAGTCTGAAGGCTCGAGTTACTGCCAGGGGAGGCGCAGCATCTAGTAGCGGAGATCCATCCACTCGCATGTGAACTTCAGGAGATGTTCACATGTTTCTCTTCAACTTGGGCTAGATCTGTAAATACCTCATACTTTGGGGTACACTTTACGAGAACTCATGAGAATATTCATTTAGATTTGTAAATAGTTTTGATTTTTGGTACACTTTACGAAAACTCGTGGGGGTTTCCATTTGGTTGTCGGCTCCTTTTTCCTAAAGCATCCGCGGTGGCGGGTCGATCGTCCGGTCGGCCGCCGCTCTCGCCTTCCCCTGCGCGCAATTGGCCGCCAATCCGCGCGGCAAGCACCTCGCTGGATAGAGGAGATCGCGCGCTACAATGTACCAGCAGCAGTTCGCGACGCACAACCCGCAGCAGGCGCAAATGTACGCGCAACGCACTGGTTCGATGAATTTCAGCGCGTCGCCGCACCAGTTCGCGACTGTGGGCGCTCCTGGCGGCCCCTCGCCGCCCGCGGTGGCTCACTGGGCGCCTCAGAGCCCGGCCGAGCTGCAGTACTACGACATGCTGTTCTCACTAGCGGACGAGGAGAAGCGCGGCGCCATCGGCGGCCGACTCGCCGTCGCCTTCTTCTCCCACTCCAAGCTCGACAAGCTCGTGCTTCGCGAGGTAAGCGCGTCTATCCTGGGCTAAGAAGTGTAGCTTAGAGACTCACTATGATGGCCTGCCAGGTGTGGAACATCGCCGACTCGATGCAGCGCAGTGAGCTGTCCCGTAGCGAGTTCTACGTGGCCATGCGGCTCATTAGTATGGCACAACGCGGCGAACCGGTCGGGTTGCAGCGGTTCCTGGACACGGCGCACCTTCCATATCCTCCGCCAGTACTAGAGGGCATCCCTCATCCTCCGGTCGTACAGGTGGCGGCTCCTGCACCTCAAGGACAAGGGGGTTACGTGGTGAACGACGAGGAGAAGACCCGGTACGACGCCATCTTCAAGCAGTACGACGCCGACATGGACGGCTTTTTGCTCGGCTCGGAGGCCGTCGCGCTCTTCCAGATGTCGGGTCTCGACCGCAACGTACGTGAAGCCAAGGCCCTGCTCTCTAGCTGTCGCTCTCTCCTCTTGGTGATTGACTTGGCGTAACTATGGCAGGCACTGCGGGACATCTGGGCCATGGCCGACAAGGACCACGACTCGAAGCTCGACCGACTCGAGTTCTACGTCGCCATGCACCTCATCGTGTGTGTCAGCAAGCGCAACCTTCCGCTGCCGTCATCGCTCCCCCAGGAGCTTCACGACTCGGTCTTTGGCTCTACCAGTGCTACTCCAGCCCCAACCCAAGCTTCGCCCCCTCAAGTAGCTCCCACACCTTCTGGCGACCCGATGGACGCGTTCGCGGAGCTGTCAGCCCCTGTGAACGACGCTCCGCTGCCGACTCTGACGCCTCCAGAGCCCGCTCGACAGCCCTCGTTCCACCACGAGCCACCGCGTCAGAGCTCCTTCCACGACGACGCACACGCCCCACCAGTCATTGGGGCAGACTCCGGACTCCACCAGGCCCAAAACAATGGTCCAGCGCGGAGGAACAGCGGCGCCAGCGTCGACGGAGCGCGTCACGAGTCGGCCAGCGGCTGGCCAGCCATGCAGCCGCCTCCTGCTCCACAGGTTACGCTCAATGTAACCCGGGAGCGGACCAACTCTGCGTCGTCGATGAGCTCCATGTCGAGCTTCACGGGCGTGGCGCCGCCTGTACGTGGCTTGGGCAGCAACGACCGGCTTCAATCGATGCCTGGACACCCTCCAATGCCTCCTCAGGTAGCAGTAGGCGGCTTGATGGGCGGGTTCCCGCATATCCAGCAGCAGATGCAGCCGACCGCGCCTTCCATGGCTGCGAACGCGTTCCCTGTGGCGTCCAAGCCGTTCATGGGCAAGGAGGAGGAGCAGACGGCCGTGCGTGAGCTCGAGCAGCAGAACGAGCAGGTCGCGGACGCACTCGCCAAGGTCGAGAGCAAGCAGAAGGCCATCGAGGCGCTCGCTGAGAAGCTGCGCGACCTCGACCAGCTGCGCCACGAGCTCGTGGGTCTCGTCATGAAGCGAGACAAGCTGCGCGCCGCCTCGGCCACGTCCGCGGCCGCTAAACCCGTTGAAGACCCGGCTGAGGAGCAGGCGCGGCTGGCGGTGGAGCGGACGCTGCGAGAGCTCGTGGACCAGGAGCAGCAGCAAGTGGACAAGCTCAAGACGGACGTGGCCAGGCTCGAGGACAAGCTGAAGCGCGAGAGTGCGGGTGCTCCCGACGCCGGGTTCTCGGACTTTGGCTTTAACTAATGACCACCCGGGTCACTGGGCTTTTGTCCACCTCGGCCTTCGTCATGGACTGATAGAGTCTCTCCAGCTAGTGAAGAAGAGGTCGTGCACCAGCCTCCATGAATACAATCCGCCAGTGTATGGCCTCTGCTGACTGCTCGGCTAGTCTCCAGCCCCAGTAGTCGCGAGCTTTGGAGCTTGAAGAGCCGCCACTTGCCAGCTCAACAGGCCGCTCTAGCCATACTAGAGCCCGATGGTGAGCGCGGGTGAAGCGCTGGCCGCCGCCGTGCACGAAGGCTCGCTCGAGAAGAAGGTGGCCTCCTCACTCTCTCCACCTGCCTCTCTATACGTCTAGCTCACTCTCTCGCTCCGTCTAGCGCCGTGCTGGCGGCTGGAAGCGCCGGCAGTTCGTCTTGACGCCTGTGCATCTCCTGTCCTTCGACTCGCTCGAGTCTCCAGCCGCTCGGTCCACACTAGCGACGCTCGATGTGCTCTCAGTGCGTCTCAACCCCCTCGACGTAACCCAACGCGGCTTTGAGCTCGAGCTCTTCCGCTCCAAGAAGGAGTTCCGAGCCTCAACTACAGCCGAGAGGGACGCTTGGGTCTCGGCGCTCTCGTCCGTCGCCGGCGTCCACAAGCGCAGCCTCCAACCTGTTGACCCTGTCGAGAGCGCCGACGCGTCCAGTGTGGACTTGCGTTCACTATGCGAGCAGCTCAAGCGGTCGTTGGCCAGACAACTTCAAGCGAGTAAAGCCGTCACGGCTCGGGAAGTAGTGGCGGCGCTGCAGTCGCTACGTCCGGGGCTACCACATCGCCGACTACTTGAACTCGGACAGGAACTCGTGGACCTCCAGCTGCTGGTCCCGCTCCAGTCGCACGTCTTCGACGAGCACGACGCCGGGCGGCTCAAGTTCGCCGAGTCTTCGGGTAACCAACGCCAACGCCAGCCGAAGAACCACTTGGCCATGCGAGCGCAGTCGATCGCCGACCTCATGGGCTCGCCGCTCTTTGACGCGACCAAGTACGCCGAGGACTTCCTGCGTAAGCACCCAAGCGACAAGATCGACGGCCACTGCAAGAAGCTCATCGCCCAGAAGGTGGTGGCGACCTTGGCTTGATGGGTAGACAGACAATGAGAGGGCTAGTAGCTGACGTCTAGTGCCCTTGGTTTGTCTAGGACCAGACGACGGAGGAGCTCAAGGAGGAGATCAGCGGCAACTACTCGTCGTTTATCCGCGCGGCGGGCGAGCTCAAGGCCATGGAGCACCGCGTCTCGCAGCTCAAGACGCTCGTGCTGGACTGCAAGCGGTCGATCCACTCGCTCCAAGCTGTCGCGCTCGAGCCAACGGCTAGCACTCGCCCTCCTCCGGCGTTCGAAGCCGCGGAGCGTAAGCAGGCGGCTCGAGCCATGAGCAGCGCGCTCGACGGGTTCGTCTACGACCTGGAAGTGTGTCTGCACGAGCGGGACTTTGCCGGGTTCACGGCTCAGCTACTCGAGTACTTGGACAAGCGGAGGGTGAACGTGGACGTCTCGAGTGACGCGCAACACGCCAAGGTGCTGGAACTCCGCGGTGCGTTCGTCCAGCAGCTTCTCGACGACTTTAACGCGTCCATGCAGGCGTCCGAGCGCATGCACAAGCGGGAGACGCAGCTGCAGATGCTCATCCAGCTCGGGTACACTCCGTTAGCGACCGACATGTGTTTGCAGAGCTACTCGGTCCGCATGGCGCTGCAGCTGCGCCACGTCCCGTCGACTGGCAGCGCACTCAACTACGTCGTGAACCTGTCGCGCACCTTCTTCTCGGCACTCTTGGTCTGCTACGAGGACTACGCGCACAGCTTCCGCGGCCAGCGCAGCGCGCACTTTGTCTCGCTGACTGTGTGGATCTCTTCTCAGCTCGAGCGGTTCGCGAGCGAGCTGCTCTTCCACGTCTTCCCGACGGCGGCCAAGCCGCTCGAGACCCGCCAGGCTGTGGATCCCGACGGCAGTAGCGTGGCGATCGATGTGTCCGAGTTCAAGAACGTGGCTCGGTTCGTGGCCAACGCGTTGCGGTACGTCTTCTACGGCTCGAGGCAGCTCGAGCTCGCGGGGCTGCCGACGGCGCATTGCCTCGCGCCGCACCTTGTGCCGGGCATCGACGCCTTCCTGGACACGTACGCGAGCGCAGTCAAGAGCGCGCTGAGGGACGAGGTCAAGCGGGAGCGCTGGGAGATGATGAAGCGCGCGATCCGAGACCCGGAGACGCAGGAGGAGCGCGAGATCATACTCACGCAGAGCGGCCGCAGCTTCTATAGCATGCTGCAGCAGTTCCTGCGCGACGCGCAGCGGGTTCTCAACCCGTCCTGCGCTACTTCCTAGTACGTTGGCAGGCGTGGGGACTCGTACTAGTGACCTGGACTGACGGTGCGTGTGGTAGTCTGGCTGAGGTGTATGATGCGGTAGTGGGGCAGGCGGACGAGCTGCTGCTGCAGTACTCGGCGGAAGCGGTGAGGTACTTGACGACGTCCAAGGCGTCGTCTTCGCTGAGGCCCAAGCAGATCGTCGGGCTGCTGACCAACGTCGCGTACATCCACGACGACTGTGCGGCCCGGTCGACTGTGATCCTGTCCGAGTTCATCCCCAAAGCAGTGCTTCAAGCTCGAGACCGACCTGTCAAGGTACGAGGGCGGAGTCCAGAGGTCATGATACCGTGAGCTGACGAGCTGGGTACTGCTTGACAGGCGGCTGAACTGTGGGGGAAGACGGTCGAGGCCGGTATGAAGCGCTGTGCGGACTCGCTGCTCGCCATGACGATCAACTGGCGGCAGCTCGAGCTGAGCGACGAAGCGCCTCCGGACGTGACCAGCGGGAAGTCGATGCCTGTGAGGCTGTTGTTCGCTGACGCGGTGCTCAAGGAGGTGGACGCCGCGTCCAACGCGCAGATGGACCGAGCGTTGGCGGTCTACTGTGACAGGAGAGGCGGCGCCGAGACCGAGTGCTCTCGGTCTCCAGACGGCGAAGGCTCCATCTTGCTGGGTCTCGTGGTCGAGGCGATGCTGCAGCAGATACTGGACGACTCGACGTGGTGGCAGCAGTTTGACGGCTCGACGAGAGACAAGAAGCGCGTGGGGAGTGGCGGAGTCAGCAGGTTCATTGCGGAGGTCAAGGCGCTGGAGAAGCGGTCGAGTGTGACTCCACAGCTTCAGGACGTGAGCGAGAGGCTGGTGGCCAAGCTGACCAAGGTGTTCGAGCAGACGCATGCCAAGGGAGCGGTTCTCGCGACTCAAGACTGGACCGACGCGTACGTGGCGATGATCTCTCGACCGCAGGGGACGACGGACGCGTCCAGCTTGTCGGTGAACTAGGACGAAGAGGAGCAATGCGAGGCTGGAGGTTGTCAACTATGCAACGAAGTATGTAAAGCTGGGTGTGCATTGAGTTGGGACGCAGTTGAAAGCGAGACGCGCAGGGTGTTGGGCTAGCCTAGCGGCTTCCTGGTCGGTGACCTACTTGGCGGCGGGCTTGGCAGCATGCTTGGCATCCGTGTCTCTGAGCATAAAGTAGTCGATGAGCGCCTGGATGGGGATGAACGGGCTCGTGGGGTCGCTCGAGCGCTTGACGGCTCGCTGGATGGCGAAGTCGACGTCTTCGGGGTCGAACAGCTCCGGCTCGGCCTTCATGCGGCGCCTGATGTACCGGATGCTGACCATCCCGGGGTCCTCCTCGTGTCCTTCGGCAAAGTCGAGCAGCATGTTGCGGCGCACTTGGCGCTCGTTGGTCGGGATCTCATCGCCAGGGAAGTTGTGCAGCCGATAGATGCCGTGGAAGCCGCCCAAGTGCTTGATGTAGTCGAGCTCGAGCTCCTTGAGCGCGCCAGTGTTGATGTCGTACACGAGTCCGTGGATGCGCGGGTAGCCGTACTTGGCCTGGTGGCACTGCACCATGTTGATCTTGAAGATGTTGAAGCACTGCTCCTGGATGTTGATCTCCACGATGCGGCGCGAGCGCTGCTCCACGTCCGTGATGGCGTCCAGCTCGCGCTGATGCAGGCGGCACAGGTCGCGGATGTTGCGCAGCCAGTTGTCGAGCAGCCCGAGCTGCTTGTTGTTGGCCATGGCGGCCATGATGCCTCCACATCCGTAGTGGCCACAGACGATGATGTCCTTGACTTTGAGGCGCTCGACGGCGAACTGGATGACCGACAGGCTGCTGATGTCGCTGCTCACGATCAAGTTGGCGATGTTGCGGTGCACGAACATGTCGCCGGGCGAGAGGCCCGTGACTTCTTCGGCAGGCACGCGCGAGTCCGAGCAGCCGACCCAGAGGTACCTCGGCGTCTGCTTCTTGCCCGTGCGCGCGAAGAAGTCGGCGTCGTCGCGCATCTTCTGCGTGCGCCAGCGCTCGTTGTTGCCGATCAGCTCCTCGATCGCGCGCGCGTCGCTCAGCAAGTCGCAGCAGGTCGCATGCGCCGGACGCTTTCCAGGAGACTCGGCCATCCCTGGCAGTTGTCCGTTGTCGGGGGCTGCGTGGCTAGGCGGCTGCTGGTGTCCGTGCTGGTCTGAGAATGACAGGAGATCCAGGGCAAGAAGAGGAAGAAGGTGGTGGCGTCCCTTGAGCCCCCTCTCCCCATCCAGAGAGAAGGATAGACGCGCGCCATCGCCATCTCCGCCGCATAATCGTGGCTCCTCGACTGAAGATCGCATAAGAAAGATCGCGTCGCTTCGGGTCCAGTGGTACCATGTACCATCCTCAATGGTACACCATGACTTGCATTTTGTATGCCATACTAAACACAAGTGCAAATCTCCATCCTGTCTCCACAGCCATCCGTCCGTGTTTCATTGGTTCTGAACAGCTCTCCGTGTCGGTTCGGATTGATTCCCCATACCCAAGTCGAGTCATTTTCCGCGTCACTTCCCGACTTGCCGCTCGCTCGCCCGCCCTCCGCGCTCCTCCCGAGCGCCTCCGCGTGCACACAGCGCCGCCATGGTCAAGCGCAAGAAGCACGACAAGGACAAGTACTACAACCTTGCGCGGCAGCAGGGGTACCGCGCTCGGTCGGCCTTCAAGCTCATCCAGCTCAACAAGAAGTATGACTTCCTCTCGACCGCCAAGGTGTGCATCGACCTGTGCGCGGCCCCCGGCGGCTGGTGCCAGGTCGCCGCCAAGTACATGCCCGCGTCCAGTATCATCCTGGGCATCGACCTGCTCCCGATCCGACCGATCCGCGGCGTCAAGACGTTCCAGTGCGACATCACCACGGCCAAGTGCCGGCAGATCATCCGCCAGGAGATGCAGAGCTGGCAGGCGGACGTGGTGCTCTGCGACGGAGCGCCCAACGTCGGCGCCGAGTACTCCAAGGACGCGTACGTGCAGAACGAGCTGGCGCTGGTGGCGCTCAAGCTGGCGGTGGACGTCATGGGGCGAGGAGGAACGTTCGTGTCAAAGGTCTTCCGGTCGCAGGACTACAACGCGCTGCTCTGGGTCTTCAAGCAGTTGTTCAAGAAGGTGAGCGCGACCAAGCCGCTGTCTTCCCGTAACGAGTCGGCCGAGATCTTCGTGGTCTGCGAGCAGTTCCTGGCCCCGCACTCGATCGACGCCAAGCTGTTCGACCCCAAGTACGTCTTTGACCAAGTGGACGGCGGCGAGCAGAGCATCACGATCTTCCACCCCAAGTACGGCGTCCAGAAGCGGCATCGCGAAGGTGCGTTTTGTGTTTTTTATATGCTTGTGTGCTACGTATATGTGCATGTTTGTATGTCGGCTGCATTCTCTAGAGTCTCTAGCGAACCACTTCCGCACCGTTGGTCGCTAGCGCTACTTGTAGCCAAGAGCAAGCATCAAGCACTCGTGCTGGCAGCACATGTCGTTGTCTGCGTTCTCCGGTCGCTTCGGCGACTTGGAGGGCGTGAACGACGGCTCTTTGCTGTCAGCATGGGTGAGATCTATGACATTCCTATCTGCACATGTGCATCTCTCTCTCCATCTATCAATGCATCATGTCGCTGACAACGCATGCGATGTTGTTTTCCAGGCTACGACGAGGCGCTTGGACAGACGCTGACCAACGAGTGCAGCGTCTCTCAGTTCGTGGACGCAGCCGATCCGATCCGACTGCTTACGGACGCCACTGGCATCCTGTTCCGGGACGAAGACGACGTGTACAAGGCGCATCCAGCGACAACGGACGAGATCCTCACGTGCCTGAACGACCTCAAGGTACGCTCTTTCTTGATATATGTGTGACGATGTTGGTGTGGCGACCGAGGGGGACGGAAGTGAGGAGAAAGCTGTTTGCGTCTGAGCCCCGCTGTTGTTCCGGCGCCGGATTAACTTCCGGAAAACCCACCGCGAAGCCAGTGTGTGGCGCTGCTGCTAGTCGCCCTTGTGCAGTCTGATCCTTCCCCCTCATCGCCACCGACCGCTGCAGACTCCAGTCTCCAGTCTCCAAGTCAGAAGCTAACGTGTTGGTCTGTGATTCACCTCTCCAGGTTCTCGGCAAGGGCGACTTTAAGCAGCTGCTGCGATGGCGAGGCAAGATGGTCGCGTACAAGGCCGAGCTGATGAAGGCGGAAGCACCTGAAGACGAAGCCACCGAGCCGTCCAAGCCTGCCAAGAAGGAGGAGCACAAGGAGCTGACGGACAAGGAGAAGGACGCGCTGGTCCGGGAAGAGCTGGCTCAACTGCGCGCCAACCTGCTGTCCAAGAAGAAGCGTGACAAGAAGAAGGTATGTGGCATGTTCATGTTGTGTATGTTTTATATGTTGTATGTGTTGCATGTCATCTCGACCTTTGTATGGGACCTTGGGCGTATCCCAGTAGTCCTTGCCACAACTTCTGTTGGCATGTTGCGGATTAACCCTCCCGACTCCCGTTACGCGCCCATATTGACTCCCGACCCCCAATCCCGGTCTTCGCAGGTCTCCTTGTGGGACCACATGCGACTGCCGGTCGATTTGGGTTGGACATGTTTCACGATGGGCCTCGTACGAAGCGTCGAGATGCATGTTCTGTATGTTTTACATGTGTTTTTTTTATGTTGGCGGTATCCAAAGCCCCTATCGATGCCATTCGGTATGGACTGGTCCTTGAACAGACCGGCTATTGAACTCGCCTAGAGGAAACTCCTGCAGCCTTCAGCTATTCGGGCTCTCCGTACCATAGAGACCTGAATCGTTCTTGTGCTCAGACATTCTCTATCTGCATCCGGTACATTTCAACATACATGTTGTAGTTCCTGGTTTGCTAACGACTCGATTCACTTGTTGTCACTATAGGAACGCGAGAAGAAGCGCAAGCTGCGTATCCGTGCCGCTCTCGGGATGAACGCCGAAGGCATCGACGTCACTGAAGCCGAGTCGGTCTTCAGCTTGGGCGAGCTCGGTCTGTCCAAGTCCAAGGTTGACGCGCTGGAGAACGCTGGCGTTGACTCGGACGCGGAGGACAGCGACGAGGACCATAGTGAGTCCGAGTCAGACGACGGCAACGACAGCGAGGCCGAGTACGAGAAGATGCTGGACGCGCAGATGGAGAAGCTGTACGACGACTACCTGACCCGGCGCGGCGACGACGTCAAGACGATCAAGGCGGTCAAGCGCAGCAAGGTGGCCAAGCGCGCGCTGGCTGGAGAGGCGCTGGTGCAGGACAGCACGCTGTACGACGGCGATGCTCAAGCGTACCAGAAGATGATCAACCCGGACGAGGTGCGTGCCCATGTCTGCATGTTTTTATGTTGCATGTTGGATGTCCTCCCCATTCGTGTTATCTGTTCTGGGTCGCTTGGTACCCTCGCTCAGTTGTCAAACATGGGGAAGAAGGACGGATTGCCACCATGTCTGACTGCGCTTCGCCTGTCAGTGCGAGCGCAGTCCTTTGTGCATCCAACACTTCCATTCATTGTACACGACCCTGTCGAAGTATTCATCTGTCTAACATGGACTGGTATGTTTTATACAGAGCTCGGATGACAGCGACAGTGACGAAGAAGACAAGCTGGACGTGGCGCTCAAGTTCCCGGAGAAGTCGAGCGCCGCCGTGTCTCGCTGGTTCTCTGGCAACAAGCTGTTCGACTCTGTGGACGACAAGGAGGCGCTCGGGATGCCCGAGATGCCCAAGACGGACAAACAGATCCGCAAGGAGAAGCGCAAGGCGGCCAAGGACCGGCAGGAGCGGCGCACCCTCAAGAAGCAGAAGAAGGAGGAGAAGGAGTACGAGCTCGAGTTCGGCACTGAGTTCGACGTGGCGGCTGCGGCCAACAACAGCGACGAAGACGTGGGTATGAGCGACGAGGAACTAGTCGACGACGCGCAGACCAAGGAGAAGAAGGCGTTGATCAAGTCTGGCATGGGCGCTGCTCTCAAGGGCGACACTTCGGGGTCCAGCGCGTTCGAAGTCGTCGCTGCTGGTGAGGAAGACGCGATCGCTGAGGGTGATGCCGAGTCGGAGGACGAAGACGTGGTGCTGCCGGTCAAGGACGACCGCAAGTACGACTCTGACCACGAAGACTACGACGCTGACGACCGCGCCAAAACGCTGGCGCTGGCGTCCATGATGGTAAAGAAGTCCAAAGCCAAGGACATGATCGACGCGAGCTACAACCGGTACGCGTGGAACGACTCGCAGGACCTCCCCGACTGGTTCGCGGACGACGAGGAGAAGCACTACCGGCCGCAGATCCCGATCCCCAAGCACATTGTCGAGCAGATGAAGGAGCGGTTCGTCGAGATGGCGTCCAAGCCGCTGAAGAAGGTGGCGGAGGCGCGCGCGCGCAAGAACCGGCAGCAGATGAAGAAGCTCAAGGCGGCCAAGAAGAAGGCGACGGACATCGCCAACCTGCCCGACATGTCGACGCGCGAGAAGGTCAAGGCGATCGAGAAGGCCATGAAGGGTGCCAAGTCCAAGAAGGAGAACAAGGTGTACGTTGTCTCGAGGCGCGGAGGCCGCTCGTCAACCGCGCAGAGTGCGGGCAAGAAGCCCAGCGGCAAGGTCAAGCTCGTGGACCCGCGCATGAAGAAGGATAAGCGCAACGCCGACAAGCGCGCCAAGCGCGGCAAGAAGGCCAAGAGATGAAGCGGCGGCGTGGTGTCCGGCGTGCTTCTCTCCGTGGTGATGGCTAATTTAAATGTACCATTTCTCCTCGAGCACCTTGCTGGTCGGTCACCTGCTGCATGGAATCACATCACATGAGCACCAACGATGCCGATCTCATGAACGCACCTCCTCACCTCCTTGATCGATCCTTCACGGCACCTTCGCCCTCGGTTTCTTGTTCTTCCGCGCTGTGTTCCTGCTCGCGAGGTCCGTCTTGGGCTCTCGCCACTCCCATTGCTCATGGCGCCGCGTGTTTGTCGCGCTGGCGATACTGGAGCTCGAAGAGTACACTGCGCGGTCGCTGGCGCTTTGGTTGAGGAAGTAGAGGCCTCTGGCAGTTGTGCGTCGCTTGCTTGGGCTGTGGGCTCCGCTCCTGTCCAGAGCGCCAGCAGCCACGCGCTCGTACACTGCCTCGCTGATCCGGTTGAAGCTACAGACTGGACACGGCGCCTCGACGACGCTGCGCTGGAACTCGCGCGTGAAGAGGTGCTTGGTCGCCAACAGCGGCAGCGGCAGCGCGTTCATGCGCTTCTCGAACTCTGGCACGACCTCATCCTCGAACAAGCGCTTGGGGAAGACGTGGCCGCACGTGAACACCTTGACGTGCGTCTCGAGCGGGTCGCTCGTGCCCAGCGACTGCGCAGAGTGCGGGCCGATGCGGACGGCCACGTGGGTCACGTCGTTGCTCACGATGTTGTCCTTAACCAGGTCCAGCAGGTTGAGAGTCGGCGACAGCGTGGCGGACGAGTCCTGCGGGTTGATGGCCTTGGGCAGCGGCGCCGCAATGCTCGACCGCTCCGTCGCGCCTTGCTTGAGGAACGACATGCATACGCGGAAGAGGAACTGGCCAGAGAAGGCGAGCGCGTGGCACTTGTCGATCCACTCGCGATCGCGGTCGTCAAACTGCGTCACGCGCTTGGCATCATCCGCCGTTCCTCCGTCTCCATACATCCGAGCATCGCCGTTGACAGCAGCGACGACATCCGAGAAGAAGATGGCGGCTAGAAGCGACGACACTTGCGGGTACACGCTTGGGCTAACGAGGAAGACCTCGAGTTCGGCGCGTCCGAGTCCGGACTCGACCCACTTGACCAACAGCCGCGCCAAGATGGCTGCGCGCAGTTGGTCCGAGCTGCGCGTCTCGCCGTCTTCAGACTGCTTGTGTCGCTGAACGACGAGCGAGTTGAGCAGCTCCAGCAGCTCGTGGCGCATCTCGTCCTGGTGCTCGGCATCCTCAGACCCGAGCGAGTCCGACTCAATGGAGAACTGTCGGCGGCGGCGACTGTGAGGACCGCTTGGAGCCTTGGTCGGCGACGTGGGCGGCGACAAAGGAGACACGGCGCGGAGAGCGCGCTTGGCGCTGAGGCGACACTCGAGCGCCTCAACCAGCTCGCCGTGGGCTTCGTAGATGCACGCGGCAGCCGACCAGTTGCCGTAGTCCACACATCGGGCGACGATGATGGGTGGGCGGTAGCGGTCCGCAAGCTCTTTCATGAGCGACTCGACGGCGGACTGCGAGAACTCGTCACTGTCGTGGACGACGGGCTTGTCGTCTTCGCCTCGCCTGTTGACGCGAAGCAGCGCGGTCAAGAAAAGCTCCACCTGCTCTTCAGGCGACGGCCGAATGAACTCGGAGGCTGCGACGCCAGCCAGACGCACGGCAGCTGCAGGAGAATCGCTCCTGGCCACTGCGTCCGCCAAGAGCGAGTGGCTTGCCTCTTGTACCACGGCTTCATCGTCGTCTGTACCACTTGCTTCTTCGTCGCCGTCGTTGTTCGCGTAAGTCTTCATCCTCGGATCAATCGCCGAGGCTAAGCAACGACAGAGCTCGACGGGAATGGCCGCCATGTTCCGGGTCACCCAGTCGCGATGCTGGAGAATCGACGGTGAATGCGACAGCAGCACCGCGACTTGCACCTCGAGCGGAAGAGCGTGCAGGATCAGCCGGGTCTCTGGCGCTGCGAGCGCTGCTCCCTGTCCAGCTTCAAGAAGCCGATCAACCGACTCGGTGGAGACGAATTGTGCCAATCCCGCGGCTTCGATCTTCTCCAGCACAGCAGACACGTCGTTCCGCTGGATGCCGACCGTGATCGCGATGTCCACTCGCTGGTGTTCAAGACACAGCTCCACGACCTCGGAGGTGTCATAGTCGCAATTTGTCTCCAGGAAGTGCATAAGCCACTCGCTGCACTTGTTCTCGGCGCGGTCGGGATCTTCAGTGTTGGCCTCGTCCTGGTCTCCGCTGAAGCTCCCAGTGCCGTTGAGATCGCCATCAAGGTACAGACGAGGCTGCAGCAACAGGTCGATGAGCAGGTAGGCCACGCGACTCCGTTCCGACTCGTCGTAGTCGAATCCCCGCGGAGCCTTCTTCAGGATCTGCTTGGCGTACTCGATCGCGTACGCAGTCCCACCCACACCCGTGAGCTGGCGGATCGCCGTCGACGGCAAGACACGCGACACCTCGAACAGGTCGCGGATCCAGCTCAGGAGAGTCACGTCCGCCATCTCCTTGTCTTGCACGATGCTGTTGTACAGCGTGTTGGCTGCCACTTGGCACAGGGACGCCATGTCAATGCCCAGCGCGTATCCGATCGACAAGGCGTTCGGCAGTGCGATCGATTGCGCACACAGCGCTCGGAACAGTGCGACGCGGGACCACTGCGGACGGCATTCGTAGACGTTGTGGCGCGTCTGCAAGATGTAGATGACTTCCGAGTCGTTCGAGGATGCTGGAGTTCCAACTCGACCTCCTCCAGTGCTGGTACTGGCACCGGTAGCAGAGCCAATGTTACGAGCAGTGCTCTGCACGACGCGCTCGACCTTCTCGTTGTCGTGGAGCGAGAGGTAGTGGACGATGTGTGCGGTTGCGACACTTTCGTCCAGCGACTGGTGCGAAGGCAGCGAAACCCACGTGGAGATGGCCGCGCCGGAGTCTGAGTGCTTGCCCTGCAGCAGCATCAAGTCGGACGAGCAGTATGTCAGCTCGACGTCTGTGACTCCATTTCGCTGGGCTTCGTCCTCCTTGTCATGTCGTCCATGACCACTGGCGGTGTCGTCATCCGCACCGGCTTTCGCTGTTTCGGGGGTCTCACCATCGTCGTCGCTTGCATCCTCCTTACCCTCCGACAACAGGTTTGGCACGTCGTACACGCCCTTGAGGCTCCAGTGGAAGTTGGAGTACAGATTCACCTTCTGCTGCTTGCAGTCGTACAGCGCCAGCGACGACTCGGACGACAGCAGTCCGTTGATGGCGAACAGCTGCACGTGCGGTAAGTTCTTCTTGATGCGCTGCGGACGGAAGTCCAGGTCCTGCAGGAAGTGCTCCGGGAACGTTTTGACCACGAACTTGGGCGAGCCACGCGCTCCAATGCGCGCGGCAACGTTGACGGCACCAGCAAACAGCGCGAACGCTCCCACAGTCTTGTTCCCAGCCGTGGTCTTGTCACCGTCGTTGGCGGTCTCCTCTCCGCGCTTCTTGCCCTGTCTGGTCTTCTGCGCCGGCGCTGTCGGTGGCTGGAACTTCTTCTCCAGTACAACGCGGTAGTACCGCACGAGCGCATCTTCTCCACGCGCCTTGACCAGCATGGACGTGCGCTGCTCCCTGCGGAAGTTTTCCGTGAGCAGGTCGATGCTCTCGATGACACCGGCACCGGCAAGCTCGCAGCGACACTCCTCGGCGTTCTCCTCGACGTTGACGAAGGACACGAGGCTCTCTGCTCCACCCACGAGGCAGTAGTTCTTGCCGCTGAAGGACCGCCACCAGCGCAAACATGTGGCGCTGCCCATGCCGACGGCGAACTCCAGCGTGCTCATCTGCTCGTCGTCGCCCGCCACCTGCGAGTGGTACCGCGCGCCATTAAGCCCGCCGGCCTCGTTCGTCGCGCGCAGGTACGCGGCCATCTGCACGTTCATGACGGACTGGCGCACGCTGAGCAGCTCGCGGCTTCGTCCAGGGCGAGGCGCGGCGTCCAGCAAGGCGGCGCGCTGTCTGGCGATGAGCGCGAGTACGGGTACGAGGTGCAGCCGGTTCTTGCGGCTCGACAGCGCGGCCAGCCAGTCGCCTTCAGGGCTGAAAGCCAGCGCCACGAGGCGCTCGCGCCGACCCGCGCGTTGCTGTTTGCGTGATGAACACACTGGAAGACGCCAGAAGCGCGCGCGCCGGTCTTCTTCGATGGTGCGCAGCAGCAGCAGATGACCCTCAGTCTGCTCTGTGGTCTTGGCTGTTGTTCTGGCCGCTGTGGAGGCGCTGGGGATGTCGGCAGGAGCTGGAGAAAGTGCGAGCGCCATCAACTGCTTCTTCTCGAGCGTGTGCACCGCCATGGCCTCGATCTGCGCGCGCGCCGGCCACGCGGGGGAAGAGGAGGACGCGCTGGAGGTGGTAGGAGCGCCGGGTGGCGGCGCTGGGGCGTCATGGACGGAGAAGATGCGCCGGATCTGGAAGAGGCTGCTGCCCGCCGCCGCCATGCTGGAAAGTATCGTCGACCTGGGGATTTGTGTTGAGGAATGTATGGCGTCGGCGCAGGTTGCACTTCCGGCTTTTCTTTGGCTGAGATCCAAATCAACACGATGGAGTACAGTACTGTGAGTCGCTGTTAAAGTTGAAATAAACTTGAGCCAAATGATACGGTTCATCCGAACGAGTTGAAGTGCAGGTCGCTCGAAGGTCGTCTGTATTCCAGTCGATCAGCATCGCGACAGAGAAAAGGACCACGGTACCGTTTCATGTCGCACGAAGGTGCACCCAACACTCTTATCTCGTCCTTCAGGTGTTGAACCGCTGCGCTCCATTCCTCCAATTGACGTCACTCGAGCGCACTGCTACTACCTTCATCGCCATGAGCGCTCCGACCTCCTCCGCTGCTGCCACCGCCCCCAGCGGCTCGAATGGCGACCACCAGCCGCCGCAGATGGCGCAGGAGGCCGTGCTGGTCCGCTCCGAGGACCTGGAGGGCAAGTGCCCGCGCGTGGTCGGGTACGAGCGCGTCTGCTACCGAGTCGTTTGCCTGGACGGTGGTTGAGAGTTGCTCACTGGTTTGTCGCTGCTGCCTGTGGCTTGGCGGACGCGTAGCTACGACTTCAACAAGGGCGTGGACTACGCCGAGATCATGAAGGCGTACGCGACCATGGGGTACCAGGGCACGAACCTCGGCGACGCGATCGCCGAGATCAAGCGCATGGTAGGTCCAAAGACTCGAACCCGGCTACAATATGCCGTGTACTTAACGCGACTGGCTTTTGTATGGACGCAGCGCAAGTGGCGCCTGAGCGACGATCCGGTGGCCGAGGACGAGCACGACGAGGAGAAGAGGGACCCGGCGTACCGCGCGCAGGTCAAGTGCAAGGTCTTCCTCGGCTACACGTCCAACCTCATCTCGAGCGGCCTGCGCGAGTCGCTGCGCTTCCTGGCTCAGCATAAGCTCGTGGACGTGGTCGTGTCGACTGCCGGCGGCATCGAGGAGGACTTCATCAAGTGTCTGGCGCCCACGTATGTCGGCGCGTTCCATCTCAAGGGCGAAGACTTGCGTCGTCGAGGCATCAACCGCATCGGCAACCTGCTGGTACCCAACGACAACTACTGCAAGTTCGAGGACTGGATGAACCCGATCCTGGACGCGATGCTGGAGGAGCAACAGACGCAGGGCACGGTCTGGTCGCCGTCGACTATGATCCACCGCCTCGGCAAGGAGATTAACAACGAGGAGTCGGTGTACTACTGGTGCTACAAGAACGACATCCCGGTCTTCTGCCCGGCGCTCACGGACGGCTCGATCGGCGACATGATCTACTTCCACTCGTACCGCAAGCCCGGACTCGTGCTGGACATCGCGAGCGACATCCGCCGCATGAACGACCACGCCATCCGCTCGCCCAAGACGGGCGTCGTCATCCTGGGCGGCGGCGTCGTCAAGCACCACATCCTGAACGCCAACCTCATGCGCAACGGCGCCGACTTTGCCGTGTTCGTCAACACTGGCCAAGAGTTCGACGGCAGCGACGCCGGCGCGCGGCCCGACGAGGCCATCTCGTGGGGCAAGCTGCGCCTGGACGCCAAGCCCGTCAAGCTGTACGCGGACGCCACGCTCGTCTTCCCGCTCATCGTCGCCGAGACCTTCGCCAAGGACTTCCACCAGGAGGAGGAGGACAAGCGCAATGCTCAGACGCCCAAGTGAGTCGGGAGGGACCCCTCTCGACGCCGTCGGTATTGTATTCGCAACATAGAGGACACTCCTGCTTGAATCTCGCTTGGCTATCGGTCTAGCGGTCGTGGAGCGGCGCCTTTGGCCTTGGCCGACCCGGGGAACACGGCCTTGCGCGGCAGACAGAGCAGCTCGCGCTCCAAGTCGCCGTGGAAGAGCTCCTGCAGCACGTTGGCCACCGAGTTCTCGAGCACATTGGCGAGGATCGCTTGGCAGTCGTCGCTCTTCCTGGCGGCCGGGAACAGCGGCCGAGGTCGAGCCGACGTGGTAGCAGTGGACGCGAGCAGCACCGCGCGGTCCGAGCGAGAGAGCGGCCCGAGCTGCTCGTCCATGGCCGACTGGACGTCTCCAGAGTTGAGCACATCGACCACGAGCGCCTCGACGACGTCCATGACCGTGTCGTGGCACTTGCTCGCCTCTCCTTCAGTCTTCGAGGTGATAGACTCCGTCTTAGGTGTCGACGGCGTCTTGATCGACCGCGTAGTCATCGTCAAGGGCATCCGAGTGCTCCTGGAGCCGTGAGATGACGTCGGAGCGGAAGGAACCACTGCTTCCAGTGGTTGGGACGTCGGGAGAGGCAGTCGCTGGACGACTTCGCGCGGGTAGTACTTCTCAAAGACGGCGTCAGGCAGCGCATGCGCGTAGATGTGGACGAACACTGGCTCTAGCGTACTGGACGACGTCGGAGCCGTCCAGTCCTCACTTCCGACAGTCTTCTCGCTCGCCTTCTTCTTGCTCGACGGCTTGGACATGGCCGTAGACGTCTGCGACTTTCGCATCTCCTCGTCCCGCATCGTCTTGGCTGGGCTTCTAGACCCGTCGACTGTTGCCGCCTCTTGTGTCGCCGTCGACCGGTGGATGACGGACGTCCGAGCCGCTGGCTCCTTCCTCATCGACCCGCCTCGCTGGTTCCCGCTGTCTGTCACTACCTCGGGCGGCGCGTATGTGACCAAGCACGGAATGGCGTGGTTCACGACCACGGCTTGACTTGTCGTTTGTATCGAGACGCGTATGAGCACCTTGTCTCCAGGCGCGAGCTCTCCTCTTGTCGGTGAGAAGGCCACAGTCCCGTCCGCGACTAGCGGGTGGCTCTGGTCCCATTGATAGACGAACGCACACGCGTCGACTGCCTGACTACCGCAGTCGTTCGTGAGGATCAGCAGCCGATGGACCTGGGAATGCATCGGCACGTGGCCAAAGTCGACGCTGTCGACTGCAAACCGCGCGGCTCGACCAGGAACGGACAGTAGCTGTCGCCTTGGAGCTGGTGTAGACAGCAGCTGCTCTCTCCGTAGCTGCTGCAGCGTCCACTGCTTGGGGTGGAAGGCCGTCGCGACGACCGTGACCATGACGGCCTCCTTGTACGCCTTGCCCATGAGTCCGTGCGCCTTGAGGATCAGGTCGGCGCGCACCGTCTTGGACTCCACCGGGTTGAACACCACGTCAATGCAGACGGCGCTCTTGGCCGGCACGATCTCGGACGTCGAGGAGCAAGACAGCACCGGGTAGCCGTAGCTCTCGGCGTTGACGCGCTCGAACGAGTTGCTGCCGACGTCCAGGCGGAACGCGCTGCCTCCGCGGTTGAACACCTGGATCTGCTGCACCGGCGGCCCTCCCGTCCTCCCCGAGCTGCTGGTCTGGTAGTGGCTCCAGTGGCAGTGGTCCGGCTCGTTCCTGTACTCGTCGGCTCGCTCCGGGACCGGGAGACGCCGCCGGTGCTCGCCGATCATGACCGGCGACAGGTGGAAGACGTGCGTTGGCACGAACAGCTTGGGCTCCCGCGGCGCCAGCGTCGTCCCGTGCAGCTCGAGCGTCAGCTGCTTGCCCTTGTCCACTTCCAGTCGGATCGGCAGGTCGTGGACACCGCCGTACAGTTGCGAGTTGTACGCATAGCTCAACGTTAGCAGCACGCTCTCCTGCGGCTGCAGCGTGGCTCGTCGAGGGCTCAAACCGAAGACCTTGGCGTCGATGATGGCATTCGTGCGCACTTCTTCAGGGGAAGGTGCTCCCGTCTCGGCCCAGTGCTCCATCTCCACGCTGCCTTCTTTAGGCAGACGCAGCGAGAACTCGACCACGAGGTTCCCGGGGTTGCGAACCAGCAGGAACGCCTGCTCTGGAGGACTGCCGAGTGGGGCAGGAGAGAATGGAAGCACGAAATGGCTCTGTTGAGCAGCGGTGGACCGTGTCGACAGCACTTCAGGCTGCTCCACGCCGTTGTTGGATGACGACGACCGCGGCCGGTCAGTATCCAGATCATCATCGCCCTCGGAAGGCAGTGGCGCCGCCATGAACCGGTTGATGCCGTTGCACTGGAACTGCTGCCACGCGAGCGCCGGCGAGGCTCCAGGCACGCGGATGTCCTGGATCTCGATCGTCGGGAAGGACGCGTCACCGCGAATGATACACGCGGCTTCACGCCGGTCAGGAACGTCCCAAGGACTCAGCACCGAGCTTGTTCCCTGGTCTCCGAGCTCGCACGAGACTCTGAACGCAAACTTGCCTGCTAGACTCGGCTGGAACGTGACGGCGATCTTCTTGCGGGACTGAGCTGGAATGCATCCTCTGCTCTCGGAGAACTCGAGCGCGGCAGGTACTGACGGCTTGCCATCCGCTTCGTTCAAGGCCGACGGACTCGGTCGGTCAGAGCTGGACGAGGTGGACAGGAGCGTCGGCTCCAGGCGGTAGACAAGGTCGCAGTCGGCCGTGTTCTCGAGCACCAAGTGCTGCTTGCTGCTCGTATGGACCAGGACGGTCGCGAACGTGAGCTCCCGCGGGTGGAAGCGGATGGCGCCGACCGTCCCCTTGGTCACAGCGCGCACCGACAGCTCTTGTAGCACGGGGATGCTCGAGTGCTGCGCCGCCTTCTTGTGCTCTTGAGGTGATAGACTGATGGGCTTGACGGCCAGCGAGAAGCGACTGGCGTAGTCGCGCACCTCACTGGGCGAGAACGTGCACTCGATGGTCGCCGACTCACAGCCGTTGAGCCTCCCGAGCTTCGGACGGACGACGAACTCGCCCTGGTACTTGCGCGGCACTTCCCACCGGAAGACGAGCGGCACGCGCGAGGTGTTGACCACTTGGATCTTGCGGAGCGACTGCAACCCGACCGCCGTCGGCTTGATGAAGACCTTGGCGTCGGTGGCATCGGTCTGTCCAACGCAGTCTGGCAGCGCGAGTCGCGGTAGAGCGCATATACCGGCAAGCTCGAGTTCCTCGGGCTTGGAGTAGGCATTGTTGACCACGCAGTGCATCATGTGCGAGTAGCTGCGCACCTGTCGCGGCGAGAAGCGGACGGCCACGAGGTGGAACGCCTTGGCCGGGATGAAGCCGACCGACGGTTTACACTGGAAGACCTGGCTCGGGTCAGCCGCGAAGGAGAAGAGCGCCGGCGTGTCGCTCGCGTTCTCTATAGCGAGAGTCTGGAAGACGCTGTCGCCTAGGTGACAAGGAGGGAAGTGCACCTTGTGCTTAGGTACTCGGAAGCGCACCTTGGCCAGGAACTGCTCTGTCGGCGACGGGAACGTGTTGCCGATCGCCTTGGACGTGACGCACCACGGAGGCGTGAACGTGCCGACGTTGACGAGGCGGAACGTGCGGTTCGACTTGAAGGCCACGTAGCCCTCGAGCTCGGCGAAGTAGTACGCGTTGCTCTGCGTCGGCTGGAAGGCTACGCGGAACTCGGCGGTCGCTCCCGCTGCGATGTCGCTGGTCTCCGGGAACACTTGGAACGCCTTCTTGGCGTCGATGCTCTGGGAATTGGCCTCAGTTGAACGACCACAAGTGGCGACACGCCACGAACACGTGACCTTGCCGTGCGTGTTGTTGGTCACGTGCAGCAGCTTCTTGGACGGCTGCTGCACGATGCTACAGTTGCCAAAGTCCATCTGCGGGAGCGTGACGACCACCGGGTTGCCTCGGTCGTCGACAGTGACGAAGTACTCGTGCGCGACCTCGACTTCCGCCAGCGTGGCCTCTCCACTTCGCGTCTGGAGTGCACTTGGAGGTGGCAATGAGCTCGAGGAGGACGTGTCGACACCGTCTAGACGTCTAGCGTCCTCCTCCTTGACTCGCTTGACAGCTCCTTTGAGGAACAGCGCGTCTCCGTGGTCTTGTTGGTAGTTCTCGAGCTGATCCGGCGACAGAAGACCGAGCCCAGCCTCCAGTCGCGCTCGGTACGCGTCCACATGCGCTTGCTGGAACGGCGACGGCCGCGTCTTGTCGTCGTAGCCAGTGCCAAGCACGTCGATGTACTGCGTCGTCTGGTTCATCAGCAGGAGGAAGAACCGCCGATAGAAGTTGCCGGCTTGTGTCGGAGAGAACGTGACGGTCACATTGCGGTCGAGGAACGGCGGGATGCGGCCGCTGACGCCGTCAAACCGGAACACGCCGTCCTCCTGCGCGTCCAAGTGGTATAACACCTCGAGCGGCGACTCGTTCCGCAGTGTGATGACTCGTGTCGCTGGCTGACTACCGACCGCCACGTCCTGGAAGTTGATCGACCGCGTCTGTACGAAGTTGGACTCGGCGTTCTTCTTCCAGAGGGTGACGACCGGGCCCACAGCGCGGCCCTTGCACGTCACGCGCACTGTGTTGGAGCCGGGCGTGGTGAAGTCGAAGTGGTCGCACGTGAACGTCCCGGCGCTCAGTGGCGTGTACCGCACCTTGACGGTCACGGTCGACTCGGGGTCCACGACGCCGCTGGTCGGGGAGAAGGAGAAGACGGCGTCGTGGTCGCTCTCGACGCTCCGCACGCGGAAGGACGCGCGCACGAGCGACCGGTTGCGCAGCACGAACTCCTTCTCGGTCGCCACGAGTCCAGGGCTGGCTGTGGCGGTCGGTGGAGCCCCTACAAGAGCGTCGCCGAAGTTGAGCTCCGTCTCGGACGCCGACAAGTGCGTGAACTTGCTGATGCCGCTGATCTTCATGGTCTCCTGCACGTGCTTGGCCGGGGTTGAGTCGTCTTTCACGTCCGCCTGAAGTGGTTCAATGCATCAGCGAGAGCAAGCAGGGGTTGTCAAGCGTCTAGCATACGTACGCGAACGTTGCAGACGGTGGTCGTGACGTAGACGGCAGCTGTGGTCGGCTCAAAGCTCGCCGTGAGCTCGATCGACTCTCCGGCAGGCACTCGCCCCGCCACAGGCTCAATCGCGAGCGGCTGGCCGTGCTCCCCCGCTCCTACACACTCCAGTCAGTCACCAGAACTACACAACGTGGCGGTCGGTAGTACAGCACCCTCACCTGCGAGTTTCCACTCGAAGAGCGCGTCCAGCTGTCCCGTGTTGCGCAGCGCGAAGGTCTTGCGCGAGACCTCCCGCGTGGGACAGAAGCCCATGTCGAGGCCGCTAGGCAGCGCCACACTCAGCGAGGCGACTCGAGCTGTGACTGGGACGCGGAAGCGACCACTCGTGATTGTCACGCCGCCTTCCACCACGTGAACGCGGAAGCCGACGAAGTCGTCGTACTCCTCGAGGCGCACGGGCCGGAAGGTCACGTCGAGCGCCGTCTGCATGCCCGCGCTGAGCGTCGCGACGGTCGGGAAGGCCATGCTGAAGAACTTGGTGCTCGGCAGCTCGTACGTGAACTTGAGGCTGCGATTGCCCACGTTGCGCACCGTCAGCCGCCGCACGTGCTCGCCGCCGGCCGTCCACGCGCCGGCCTCGAAGCGGATGGCGTCCCCGCAGTCCATTCCGAAGCGCCGCCGCTGCTCGGCGCGGCCCAGCACCGGCCCAGCGCCCGGGTCATCGTCCATGGCGCAGCGATCGGGCTACCCGTGGTGTGGAGCGGATCGGGGCGGATCGGGGCTTGTTGCGGGGATGATGGAGTCGTGGCGTGGGACGTGCCGCTTCAACCAGGCGCGACCTTTCACGTCACTGATCCCCTGCCACATACTTTGCCGTTCTGTCGTCGAACCGGTTGGCATGAAGGCGGCGTCACGCGCTGCAGCATGCCGGCCACTAGACCGAGAGCAATACAACTCGGCACCAACGTCAGACTCTCGAGCGCTCATCAAAGGCGCTTGACCATGCGTCGACGCAGTCGTAGCAGTCGAGAAGCCGCGTGACGGGACCTTAGCGGTGCCGCGTTGGCCGCGTGCGAAGCCCTCCACACGCCCTTGCAGCCGTCAGAGGGTACTTGAAGCCGGCGAACACCGCCTAGGCGACCGTCCCGTGCTGGTTGGCCGTGCCACGCGCATACTCTAGGAAAAACACACCCACCCACTACCACTGCACCAACGTCCATGACTAGCTACCGCCGCATCCTATCGAACGCGCAAGAACCCGCCTTGACGCGCTCGTCGACGTTGGTGGGACGGACTTGGACGCTGCCAGAGCGCTCAAGCAGTCATCGGACCGCTCTTGGAGGCCAGCGGGTGGACCGCGAACCCACTGGACCGCTCCGCGACGCTGCTGACGCGCTCGTCGCACCGTCGAAGCCGTCGATCTGGACGCCAAGCCGACGGACGGCCTCATACCGTCCCTCGCTGTTGCGGTCTGCTTCACCCACGCCAAACACCCACGCCACCAGAGTACGAATGTCAGTCACAAGCCGTGGGCGTGCTGGTTGCTGTATGCCGTCGGGACCTGCCGACGAGGCCGCACTTTCTTGACCTGGATTGGCTTAGCGAAGCTCAGGCGGCTTGGTGACAGTCCGCCGTCGCCGTCCGGGACGTGCAATGCTTGCTTCCGTGTCGCTTTGGATGGCAACCAGCGCTTCAACACCAAGACCAACGCGATGTTACAGATTTGGACTCTAAAATATGACGCAAGAGGTTTTTTGTGTGGCATTGAACTGGTCTGGACACAAAAATGTGACGCTTTCGATAAATCCCCATTTTCAACCAATAAAAATCGTTGGAACACACAATATAATTCGCTAGGAATTGCTCTAAAACCGTGGTCGATGTGGCGGGTGCGGC